>JAXGGA010003542.1:0-100998 GCA_038373865.1 Uloborus plumipes | reverse complement strand
TACGCTTTTCCAAGATGGCGACTGAAAAATAGCATTTCTCGCTACCGTACAGGTATATATTTTTAGAATGCTTACATTGCTAAAAATATTAGATGTAATATTCCGTTTTGGCATGGAATTTCCTTTTATTTGATACCACATATGATTTTTTTTTTAAATTTTTATTTATTTTTCTCGTAGTTTTAAAGATGGCGGCTAAAAAAATCGCATTTTGCGCGACAGTACAGGTGTATATTTTCAGTATCCTCACTTTACTTTAAATATCCCACATTTTATTACTTTTTAGCTTAAAATTTCCTTACATTTGATACCACACATAATTTTTTTGAATTTTTTGAAATTTTTTTATGATTTTTCAAGATGGCGGCCAAAAAAACATATTTGTCCCACCAGTACGAATGTATACTTTTAGTATGTTCATTAGGAGCCTATTACCTACCCTTTCCAGTAGGTTTCGTTTCTGTTGCAATTTGTTCGACCCCTAACGCTATTTCTACTGGACTATTTATTGGATAAAATTATAATTTAAATAGAAAATCAGCCAAATCAATTTCACCTAAGACAATTAATCATCAATAACTCTAAGTCCCAAGGGATAAGCAAAAACCTTCAAGTAATTGGTAATTTGAATTATCGGAAGTTCCTACAGCCTTCTCAAGAGTTTGAGATCTAATTAAGTTATTGGGAGTTGACTGTAAACTTGAAATCAGAATAAATTTGACATAATCTTTTCCTCTATAGTTTGAAACGGCATACTGAAAACTAATCTCTCAGACAGACTTCATATATTCAAATGAATATTTTTTTCAATGCTAAATTATTTAAAGGTATAAAAATCACAATGTTGTTACTAATATTATTGCGTAGAGATCTTGAGCCACTATTGGACTTGGTGTTTTAAGTACTCTATTTTCTTTATGGTTAAACAAGAAACTTTTTAAGCAAAGCAAGAACACACTTTCTAAGAAATAGCACCTCAGAATAAATTATTCAACGGTAATATTTTTTTAAATAAAATTCAGCAGTATTAATCAAAAATAAAAGTTCAATTATAGTTTTGAAAAATAAATTTTGCACATTAATGATATTATTTGTGATTTTTAAACATGGTTGGATATATTTGAAAGGAGATTCAGAATATTTCTGAAATGTTCAACGGCAATATTTTAATATGAAACAACAGACAGGTGTTTCTCTATACCAGGGGTGGCCAACCTTTTTAGGAAGAGTGCCACTATCTGGAGAGAAAAAGCTCACCGTGCCACATTGTATTTTTCCAACAAACTGATTTAAGTTAAAAATAGATTTTATGCTGACTGACTATGTAATTCTTACTCAAATGAAACATTTTTTCTCGTAAATCTGAGCAATTGAAATCTAAATGATAATAAAGATATTACAAGTCCAAACTTAAGAGCTACCATTAATAAACACTTTTAAAGGTTCTGTCAGTTGGCTTACGCTTAAAAAAGAAACAAATAACATCAAACTTTCTACTCTAAAAATTAAACAGTATGCACCTAATGTGGTTTATGAGTCTGTATCTTTTTTACCAAGTCTTTAATTTTAGGATTAGTCTTGAAAATCCTAAGAAGTTGTGAACGTTTTAAGTGCTATCAATTAATATTCAACGGTATTTAGATTTTTCTGCAATCATAACGAAAAATATTTGTTTTCGAAGCGTATTTTGAACCAAATGTACAACAGCATCAGGCGGCTAAAGTGTGTAAATGTGAAAAAAAAAAAAGTTGGAACAAATTTCCAAATTTCTGTATAACGTGGATGACTTTCTGTTGAAGTAAGCTCTTATATTTGATTACGATGCAAAAGGTCAGTAATTCCGATTTGGATTTCAGAAGGGAAACAAGTAGTGTCTTGTAGAGAAATAGACAAAGAATTTGAAAAGATCAGCATTTTTTTAATGATCCTGAAAATCATCAACCCTAACACTGAATAAATACTTAAAATAGGGGTAGCATTTTCTCCACATAGCATTGAAAAATTATTAAATTTGTGTTGATACTTTCAGTATTAAATTTAATGTTTCATTTTTTTTTCTCCGAATTAGAAAGGAACTGAAGTTTCATCATAAAATAATGTAGATAGCCTATACTGGTTTAGGAAATTCTTTTTGCACTATCTTAAATTTAAATTACTTAAACGCCGGATAATAAGAGATGACAGCTAAATTCATTTTCTATTCATTCCTAAGTAGCAAGTCCTCATTGCTTTCCTTCCAAACATTTAAAAAAACACTGCCTAAAATTCTAAAATCTTATGATTATATCCTTTGGATAGCTATTGCACATGTCAATGAAGGAGTAACTTGCCATGCTCTCCTCTTTCTCCTGGGAAAAGTTCACAAAACATTCAGAGCTCTAATTCGTAGTTTGTTAATACAGTGAACTCTACAGGGTCACCAGCAGAGAAAAAGTATCATTCCTTGACGATGAATTTGTGATAACTAACTCTATGATACATTTGAAGTTTTTTTCCCAAATTATTTTCAAGTAATGTACCAAAAACAATTTAAGGACCTTCATTTGTGCAACCATACCGAATTTTGTCCAATCTGGTTTCTTAATTTTTATTGCAGAGTTAACTTTTTTATAAAATTTCATCACCCGTAGCTGAAACGATGGCAGATCAAAAATCCATTCTGCAGCATCGAACGTTTTATTCGTGTCAAACGCAAATATGCTTCACAAAGCATTGTCTGTAGCGTCTCAGCTTTTGTTGGATGTCCAAATCGAACGTTAAGTACTTTATAATATGGGCACAGGACATTTCTGCCGCAACGTAGGACATTTCCGCCGTAAAATTTATCTCTATCATCCCCCTCATGAGACATTTCCGCCGCGTCTCTCCCCGCGGTTTCTGTGCGACAGGACAAATCCGCCGATTGAGCTGGTATAGAGTAATATTTGGCGAAGTTTAAAATGATTTACACTGCATTGTGTTTTTTTTTTCGACTTCTTTGCGATTTCCCCCCGAAAATAAGTAGTCCGGGAATAAATTCCACTTTTTAGATTAGGTCTTTGTCGCCAAATGAAGATGTGTCGCCAAGAATGAAAATTTTAAACTAGTAACACCTTTCTCACCCTTGGAAATGGCGCGGTGGATTTGTCCTGTGCCAGTCAAAGGGGGAATAGGAGTCGCGGCGGAAATGTCCCATGCGGAAAAAAAGGGGATAAAATTTGCGGCGGATATGTCCTGTTCCGTATAATATTGTAGTTCGGACAATTTGTAAGCCAGCCTCCTGACACTTAATCATCACAATATTATTATATTTATCAATTTAAGGGTTTTAGTTTTTATCAATATTTTTGAGATCAACGTTTTTTTCCTAAATTTTGGAATTTTTTCAAAAAGTCTTCGCGTGCCCCTGTAACTCCTCTGCCGTGCCACATTGTGGCACGCGTGCCGCGGGTTGGCCACCACTGCTCTATACCTATGCTAAAAAGGGCTTTAATAGCATGTTTTGCTATGCCTAGTGCAGTCTTTGTTCCCTTTTTGAACTGTTCAACAAACTGCAGAGAGTGTTAGGTTTACAACCATTGACCTATCTATTAGGTACTCAAACATGATGTGAAATCACACTTCAAAAAGAAACTAATAGCTACATAATATTGCTTTTGGCGTAAATTGAATCACAATACATTTTCTGTACTGGAAAAGCACACTAATAAAAGAAATAATTTAATATACCTTGAACTCTTTGCTCTTGAATTATCCTTTGTTGAGCTTGTTGTTGCAACTGTCTAAATGCTTGGAATTGCTTCCACTGCTTCTCTGGATCTGAGTCAGGAGTTTTTGCTTCCTTTTGACTCCGATCAGATTCCTTAAAGTATTTTGTATTATATGTACAATAAAAAATTCAATGTATATTTTCAATACTACAATAAATTGACAAAGACAGTTACAAATGGAGCAGTCTTCAAATGTATTAAGTTACTGTGGTTGAAACTTAGGACTTCAAAATGTTACAGAGTTGAAAATTGCAAGCTGTACTATAACAAATATAGTAAAGTAGAACAATCTCAAATATTTGACAACAAAGGACTGCTATTAAGCAACTGGAGTATAGGGGAGTTGAAATTTTAAAATAGTCACAAATGATACATGCAATTAAGTTGCTAGTTTTTCCATCAAAGCAGTCAGTTCAAGAAAAAGTTACGATTTTACAGAAAAGTATCAGCACTGAAAGTCTATTTCTCTATTTTCTAGAACACATTTAGTGTTAAAAGAACCTTTCTATTCAGCTACATACATGAATGGGAATTGGTTTATAAATGACATTTTTTTTACTAAAACCAATGGCTTAGAATGACAGTTTTCCATTATTGAGACTCCATTAGAGGCAGTATAGAAAAGATTTAATTTTAGAACATAACAATTAAAAAATATCTTTACAAAAGTCTTTCACACTCAAAAAAAAAAAAAAAAGCTGACAATTCAGAAAAAATAAAACTTACCGTGCTGCTAGATCTTTGAGTCCTTGATGCTGCCCGATTTTCTCTTGCTCTTTGCTGAAAATGAATGTTTATATTAATATTTAGTAACTTTAAGATATACAATCAATTTAGCAAATTAGTAGTACAAAATGCTTTTACAGTAACTAATTATAAAAATTGTCTCTCAATCAACTCAAATAGTTATGTCAAAGCGTCATTTTCCAAAAAGCACAAAAAGTAATTTGCAGATGATTTACAAAATAATTATGATCGCTAAAAAATAAAAGAGTAAAATAAAACTTGTGTCAAATAACAATTTTTATAGAGGACAACTTAAAGTTTCATTTTTAACAAAAAATAGTTGACATTAGTTGGATTTAATACAGGGCATAGATTTAGCTAAACCATGTTTTGAAATCATAAATCATAGACAAATTGATGTGTATCAATCAGCTTTTTGAAATCAATTAAAATTATAAATCAATATTTGTTTTTGAATAAAGAAAAGCAAATACATTTTAGAATGAAATATTCCAAACATAAAACAGAGAGTTTAAAGTATATATTTAAATTATTTTTATTCTCACTTCCATGAAATATTTTGCATGAAGATAATATATTTTCAAACTTAAATAGAAGAAAGAATTTGAAGAGATTTACATAGTTGTAATTTGGCATATCTTGGCGACATTTACATTGCTGCAACTACGAGAAGCCCCAATGAAACAGGGGCCTTGGAAAGATACCCTAAAATGCATCTGAAGCAAATGAAGCTGTTTATATAGCTCTATTTTATAGCAACTGTTTTGAAAATATTTTTAGCAAATTGCTTACATAGCAAGTATTTATTTAGCTCAACTCATCTACGATTATAAGTGTTCACTCATAACCGATAATTTACACAAGGTACAAAACAAAGACTTAGAAAATTAGTGCAAATGACAGTAGTTTTAGATCGGGGGTGGCCAACCCGCGGCATGCGTGCCACAATGTGGCACGGCAGAACAGTAACGGCGACACGCGATGACTTTTTGAAAAAATTCCAAAATTGAGGGGAAAATGTCGATCTCAAAAATATTGATAAAAGCTAAAACCCTTGAACTGATAAATATAATGATATTATGACGATTAAGTGTAAGAAGGCTGGCTTACAAATTGTCTTAACTACAATATTGCAAAGGATTTAGCGTTAGCTTCGGACATCCAATGAAATTGGTTACGCTGCAGACAATGCTTTGTAAAGCATATTTGTGCTTGACACGAACTAAACTTTTGATGGATTATTTACCTTGCAATAGTTTCAGCTATGGGTGATAATTTTTTTTTAAGTTAACTCTGCAAGTAAAATTAAAAAACCAGATTAGACAAAATTCGGTATGGTTGCACAAATGAAGATCCTTAAATTGTTTTTGCTACATTACTTGAAAATAATTTGGGGAAAAAACTTCAAAAGTATGATCGAATTATTTATCACAAACTCCTTGCTAAAGAATGAGACTTTTTCTCTGCTGGTGACCCTGTAAGTTCACTGTATTAACAAACTACTAATTAGAGCTCTGAATGTTTTGGGGACTTTTCCCAAGAGAAAGAGGAGAGCATGGCAAGTTACTCCTTCATTGAAATGTGCAATAGCTATCCAAAGGAAAAATAGTAATAAGATTTTGGAATTTTAGGGAGCGTGTTTTTTAAAATGTCTAAAAGGAAAACAATGAGGACTTGCAACTTAGGAATGAAGAATAGCAAATGAATTCAGCTACGTCATCTCTTATTATCTAGCGTTAAAGTAATTTAAGTTTAAGATAGTACAAAAAAGTTTCCTAAACTAGTATAGGGCATCTACATTCTTTTATGATGAAACTTCAGTTTCTTTCTCTCTACTTTGGAGAAAAAAGAATAAAACATTAAATTTAATACCGAAAGTGTCAACCCAAATTTAATAATTTTCCAAAGATATATGAAAAAATTTTACAACTATTTTAAGTAAGTACACATTCAGTGTCAGGTTCGATGATTTTCAGGATCATAAAAAAAAGGTGATCTTTTCAAATTACTTGTCCATTTCTTTGCAAGACACTACTTGTTACCCTTTTGAAATCCAAATCAGAATTACCGACCTTTTGCGTCGGTAATCAAATGTAAGAGCTTACTTCATCTACGTTATATAGAAATTTGGAAATTTGTACCAACAATTTTTTTTTTTTTTTAATTTACACACTTTAGCTATCTGATGCTGTTGTAGATTTGATTCAAAATACTTTTCTAAACAAATATTTTTTGTTATGAATGCAGAAAAATCTAAGTACTGTTGAATATTAATTGATAGCACTTAAAACACTTAAACTTTTTAGGATTCTCAAGAACTAATCCTAAAACTAAAGACTTGGTAAAAAAAGATACAGACTCATAAACCACATTAAGTACTGAATGTTTAATTTTTAGAATAGAATGATTGATGTTCTTTGTTTCTTTTTATGCATAAGCCAACTGACAGAACTTATAAAAGTGTTTATTAACGATAACTCTTAAGCTTGGACTTGTTTTATCCTTATTATCAATTAGATTTCAATTGCTAAGATTTACGACAAAAAATGTTCTATTTGAGTAAGAATTACATAGTCAGCCGACGTAAAAACTATTTTTAACTTTTTAAAAAATTTCAGTTTGTTGGAAAAATACAATGTGGCATGCTGAGCTTTCTCTCTCCAGATAGTGGCACTCTCCCTAAAAAGGTTGGCCACCCCTGTTTTAGATGAATAATTTTTTTGTAACTCAAATAGTTAACAGTAAGAAAGATGGTTTTTGTGCCTTTTAACAAAACATGTTTTCATATACATAATTGCAAACAAAACTTTGAAAAGCTCAACTAGCTACAAGTCATTTCCTATAACTGCAATTTTTAAAATAAGCGTCTTCATAAATGGAGATCTGTAAGTGATAATAATTTAAATTACTAATAAATAAAATACATGTTTTTCAAAAACGCTTATTTTAAAAATTATCATTAAAATGCCCCCTCCCCCAAAAAACCTAAAATATGCAACAGGCTGGTGAAGAGGTGAGCAGAATGGAAGGAGACTTTGCAGATCAACTTGGCCAACAAAGGGCTGTCAAGTTGATGAAGAAGTGATTGTAATAACTCTCACAAACATTTTTTACATTGCTAGTTCCATTATTAGTCTCTCTTGCAGTTTAGTTTGGCTTAAATATAATTTAGTCATTAAAATAAGTATATTAATAACAGCAATATTTTAAAAACTTACCAAGTAGGGCTGTCGTTTTTCAGGCGGTAAACTTCGCCATATTTTAGCAATTTGCTTCACTCTATCTGTCCAGGCTATAACACAAAAAGAATGAATAAGCATAATAAATATATGCGTATACTTTCACTAGTTACAATATGTTTATAGAGACAAACAAAAAAAAAACATAAGTCCAAAATGTGATTTAATTGAAATCATTGGACATAATAATTCATTAAGATAAATAAATATAAGATATATTTATTTCAATAAAATATTTTTATTAATTTAGTGTTTCCAAACTTAAAGCTAAGAGTTTATCTTTGCCTTTACTTCTAAAAATATATGAAAAAGCAATATAAATAAAGAATTATGCAACCATCAAGAGGTTATTACACTAAATTTACATTAATAATAATCTTTTAATAAATTGATTTTCAGTATAAACTATAAAAACTGCTAATATTTATCAGAATTAAAAAAAAAGAAAAAAAAAACAGCATAAAACGTCCTGGAATTCAAATGTCTAGCCCTCTTAGATTGTTTGGAAAATATGCAGAAAAAAATGTTACAGAGACTGATAGAAGAAATATCCCCAATCTTTAATATTTTAGATCTATGGTTAAAAATTCTGTAAGCAATACATTAAATACAAAACTACAGCAGAAGAGAGAAAATAAATAAATCACAATAAGTAAATAAATTAGGTCTTAAATGAATTAATATAAAAATAATTTTTTTACCTGGGAATTCAATTTTTAAATGCGGTAAATTTATGTTGGCATACAGCACCGGAGAAATAGTAGAAAGTAAGCCCAAGTGCTCATCTGATTCCCACTTCAAAATATTTTTCTGCATCTGTGACTGGTCACATTCTGTGTCAGGCCAAGAGCTATTTGAATCAGGATGATGCAAATTTTGCCTTAAAAGAAAAAGAGCATATTTGGTTAATGCATCAAAATTTAAACTGATTTTGAAGTACAGAGCTTGAAATTTAGTCGAACAAAAACTTAAGTATAGATTGCTTCATTTCTTTGTTTATTATTTCACAATAAAATAAAAAAAAAAACTTTTAAATATAGACATGAAGCATATGTTAGAAACTGTACATTGAACACAACAAGGAACTTAATTCCTGAATAGAACTCTTTTCTGAAATAGTCCCTGTTTTAACTTACTACAAAATAATCTTTAATATTCAATAAAAGTAGAATTAAAAATGTGCATAATGTTCTTACATAACAGTAGAATGAATAAGAGGTTGATTTATTCCTTGATTAGCATTTTGCTGTGAAGCCAATGTTGGATTTTTTGAAGCAGGGGAAAAAGTTTGACCTGAAATAAACCAAACTCATAAGAAAATACAGTTGAAATACACATAAAAGCAAACATCAATATGTACATAAAATTCAATTTCAGCACATTGTATTATTTCATCAGTTGAATTCAATAAATAAGTTATTCTAAATTTAAATACAGATTTCATGTCCAAAAAGTGGAGTACTTGTCATTAGTAAAGTATTTGATGCATATATTCAAGTATTATATATCACTACTGTCTTCTATTCAGATATCAATATCATTTTTTAAAAAATGCACTGTTAAAAAGACTTTCATTTGCTAAAAGTTTAAAATTCACCACTGATCCTTTTGGCTGTCAGAGATGACGTTTCTCTGAAATACTGTTCATTTAAGGCCATGTATTTAAATGCAATTTTATCATAATAGCCAATGCTTATTAATATTATTAATACTAGAATGCATAAATTATATCTTCAATTCCATCTTCTTTAAAAATTGGGTTCCCCAAGTTTAACATCTTGTGTAACTTATTTTACCACATACAAAAATTCTTTTTTTTTTGAAAGAGGGCTGGACTGGTGAAAATTGAAGTTTGCCAGCGAATGATTTATCACACTAGTCATTTGAGAATCAATGCCAAAACACCATACATGTCAAACATTGAGAAAAGATTTAATTTTTCTGAAATGAGTTTTCCTTTTCTCCAAAACTTCCGCGGTTAAATTTATATCACGCTTTTGTTGAAATTTTCAGGGTATTCAGGTTATTTTAGGTCTGCATTTTGTGAAAAGAAAAAGTATTTTATCAAAGTTTTTAATTTCAGTGAATTTTTCACTGAAATGGAACTGATGAAGAAATTCCTATCATGTAATTCTTACCTAAGGTATCAATTATTTAAATCAAATTATTACTTGAACCCTAGAAATCTGTTTGAAAATGGTAATTTTTACGAGTTTTTTTTTTTTGCTCCTTTTAAATTTGAAAAAAAAAAAAAGTCTTTCAAAATTATTTCTTTCATTGAGGGGAAAAAAAATGTGATGCATTTTACTTACGAAATTGCACAGGATTTGGCATTCGTTGATCTCGCAAAACTCCTTGGAAAACATCATCAACATCTTTGCTATCCATTTGAGGTAAACCTGTAAAAGTTTTTTTTCTTGACTTCAAGTTAAATATCACAAAAATCTACAGAATATACAACTTCATTTACAACAACAAAAAACAGTAATAAATTACTTCAACATAGCTGTTTCTCAATATTTTGTAAATTCACAATAATCAATAGCAATTTTCTACTTTTTTCTTACCCTCTACAGTAAAACTATTAATAATAATTAACTATTATTATTAATAAAAAGATAAATATTAGAACCACTATTCAGTCTACCACTGAAAGAAATTTAAAATAATAATAGTAAACACATTTTTAAAAATCCTTTCTGTATCAGCAATTTCTGCAGTTTATATTTAAAAATTAAGAATAAATAAAAAGACATTGCTTTAAATATACATAAATATGAGAAAAGGGGGGGGGGGATCTTGGGAACAAAATATTAAAGTATTTTGCAAATTCAGGATATAACTAAAAAGAAGAAAAAAATTGCACTCACCTGAAATATCATGCACATTAAAATTAGAAGCACATAAATGTTCTTCTTTAATACTTTTGATTTCAGATTTAATAATGCTTTTGTCTATAAATTAAAATAGAAAAGTTTAAGGAATGGTCACTTAACTAGATGAACATTCATTCATATTCAATTTTATCAAAATAATATTTAGGAAAAAAACAAATATTTTACTTAAATTAAAACACATAATGAAAATACATACAAGTAATATTTGCAGGAGTTGTATCTTTAGTATTCACTCCACTTGTTGCCAGAAATTCTTTCATATCCTAATGAAGTAAAAATATATGTATAATTTAGTTTACGAAAGAAAAAAGCACACACAGCATGGAAAACCCCCACAAATAATGCATTTTAAATAAAATTAACATATGCCCCAAAATTTTGCAGACATCAAAACAAAGGCGCAATAAATTTTTGCTAATCTTTTTCTTATCCACGAGACTTAGTGATGCTGTGCTTCAGTACAAGCATGTTACTTCCATTAGAACTAACAACACAATTGTTAATAAACAACACAATTATTGTTAAGAGAATTCCAGTCAACTTAAAGTTAACATCTTAAATTTAAAAAAAAATCTTAACTTACATGAGGCTTTATATCAGCCGAAAGATTTGCATTAGATTCTTGAATCGACTGCATGATCTTTGCTTTATCTTCTAGAGGATTTTTATTAACTGATACATTATTTTCACCGGATGCTTCATGGGAATCTTGAATTTCTGTAGATCGTCCTAGTTTTTTGACTGTCATTAAAAGCTCTTTCCCGAAAAAAGCATCCTGTAACAGATCAAGAAAAAAAAATCAAAACATAAAATCTAATAACACAAATATACCACAACCATAGTCGAAAATATGCAATATTTTGTCTCTTATATCTAATATTTTCAATGAACACAAACTAAAGTCTTTAATTAGTAAATCACCATTGTTTAGTTTTTTCATCATTATTATGGCATACAGATCTTAAATTAATGTTTAATGTTTAACTAGGCAGTTTTAATCGGTATTAAAATAGTTATACTGCTAATAACTTTACATATAAAATAAAAAATTACACTATTAATACGATTAATCTTATTTTCATATTGAAAATATCGTGCTTCTAAAAATAGATATTGAAAATATATTTTCAAAATAAATGTCAGACACATATTATAATATATATCGGCAAATCCTGACCACATCATAATCAGATATGTGTTTTATCTGTGATACATATTCTCTTACCTTTTTCTGTAATTAGATTATATTTATGAAAACTGCAAATGACTAGTAAAGTCACTTAAGAAACTCAAAAAAAGCAGCATGTGGCTATTAAATCTGAAGTTTGCCAGCCCTGGGACAATGCTTTTGAATAAGCAGAAAGATGTTTCCAAAATAATGATTTTGGAGAAAAATTTATTCTTCAATATGCTAAAATTCAAAACTGTAGAAACAAATTGACAAAGGAGAAAAATCTTCTTTTGAATTTTGTTTAGAATGGGCACTAACTAGTATAATCAGTAAATTAAACAAAGCAATATCTTTTCTACAGGTTTGTTTGAGTCACAAAAAAATAGATGCTCTGATTAAAAAATCAAATTATTTTTTTTCGAAAATTGCAGATAATTAACCTATCACAAATTATTTTTAAAAACTTTAAAAATAAGAAATGATTAAAACATGGCACAAGCAGAAATTATTAGCTTTTATAAGACTTCGGTATGCAAACACGTCAATTTGATCTCCAACACTTACAGGCACTGTACAGACATGGGGAAAAGATAACAAACCTGAGCAAGTGAAATATTTGTAAAGAATTAGATCCATAAGTATTGCACCATATTATTTATGTTTGCTGCTTTTGTGATTGACTTTCAAATTTGACTTTTCAGGACTTCTAAACCTGCAGACCCCCCCCCCCCTTTCCGCTTCCATTTTCATGGAACATTTAGAAAAAAGGATAGTAATTGTTTGCAACTTACTTTCAAAATGTGCACACTAAATACTTAACTCAAAAAAAAAAAAAAAAAACTCCTAGGCACAGCATTCTTTTTTAAACTACTTATTCATCAATTGTTTAACCATCAGGAAGTATTCCTTACCCTCAAATAGCTAGGAAAGCTTTCATCTAGATGAGTTTTCTTCTTTGGTTTTCTCTTTCTTTTAGGTTTATCAATGCCACCCATCTCTAAACTTTCAGCATTTGGAATAGATGTAGGAGCAGATGCTTCATTTGATAATGAAAACAGAGATTCAGAAGGTTGAGAACCAGAAATTTCTCCTAAAATAGAGACACAACTAATTGGTTAGAAGAAAAAAAATACATCAAATATTTTAAACATCCCTAGAGGGAAAAAATGCCAGCTAAGACTGAACAGAATTCTAGGACCAGCTTAGCTGAAACTAGAGACTGTTGCTGGTTGTGATTTTAACACTTGGAAACAATAGAAACAATACTGCAAATGTTTCCTTGAATATTATTAACATAAATTAACAAAAAAAATCCTGCAAAAGTACTTAATGTGTAAGATGATTATATCATCATACAAGAAAGACAAACTTTTGCAGGATGTCTTATATCAACATACCTTGCTCCATACTAGAATCTTTCGTAGAAGTTGATCGGCGTTGAGGCTTAATGCAAAACCCACCAATGCCTAAAAAGAGGATCAAAGACATCAATGAAATAATGGATAACAAATTTTTAGCAATACATAAAAAAAACAAGCAAACTGCTAACGATAATGAAAAGCAATTAATAAAAAAACAACATTAAGTTAAATGAAAATACAGCAACTCTTAATCACTAAACAAAAATTTAGCACTTGAGAATTTTTATATGTTGCCTAATTTAACATAAGCAAATATTTCATAAATATTTTAGAACCTTTAGCTTTATTAAACAAGAGGTACAATGTTATGGAATCTAAATTTTGCCTTAATACTGATGATAAAAAAGTAGGAGAAATATGTGAAAATATAAATGGATTACAACTGATTTGTCAAACTACTTTGACTCTGAAGTACATTAAGTACATCCTTTACATTAAGTGGGAGTGGTGTCAGTCGACTACTCTTGGTGCGTTGTTTTAATGAACCACTGGGGTTTGTCACTCTGAGCAGCCTGTATAAAATTTCAGTGATAGTTAAGTTCCAACATTGATTTTGTGACATTAGATATCTCTTTCTGTCTTACAATTTCACAACTATTTAAAAACACACTACATTGCTCTTATGTAAAATGATAGTTATTATTGATGTGATGATAAGTCTATTCTCTTGAGCATAAGCATGATATTTTACTCTTTTGAAACTATTAAAATTTCCAGTACAAAAAGTTCAAAATCAAGCAACAGGTTTCCTGCATGAGTGCTTACAAACCTATGACACGTTCACCCCATCCTTCAAAAAAAAAAACACCCAAATATAGCAAAAATGTTTGATATTATAAATTCAAAAACTGAATAGCAAATTAAAAAAAATAATAAAAAGTTTTTAAAAAATTCTAAAATACTTTACGAAGACTTTTAAAATCATTCAAGAAATTTTTTTTCCTCACCTAGTTTTTGAAGTTTCCTTGGCCTTTTCTTCTTTTCACCAGTAGCATCTGTGGCCATATCACCGGAACCATCAATAACTAGTTTCCCTTCTTCAAAATCATAAGCTTTAAGACTTTCCTCCATGCTAATGGGCTCTGGTTTGATTTCTTCTAAACAAACAAAGAAAAGGTAAATGAAAAATTGGTATAGAAGTTAAAAGTCAACAAACCACATGATTCATATTCCTTTCCTAATATAAAAATTAAGAATATCTTAAACATTAGAATGGCAATGAATATTAGCTATGCAGTAGAACTCTCTCAGTAGTACAAAGTATTGTTTTCTCAACTATAAATAAGGCAATGCACTGTTGAAAATTGACAGACTGCATTTGGCAAGAAAGTTTGGGCTTCTAACAGTGTAAAAATAGCTTTTTCATGGTAATTTGACTCAGTTAATTTAGAATTATGATGTGTCTATTGAGATGAAAAAACAAAGGGATTTTTTTTAAAGCACAGCAAAGAGCATTTGCCTAGTTTTGGTAAGAATTCAAAGTCTTATCTATAAAAAAAAATCAAGCCCTTGCATGAATCCTATGCTTTGGATTTATCGCAAGGAAATAGAATAATATCAAAAATAATTATTTCGAATCCAAACATGCTCTATACAACCAAAGGTTGATCCTAATTTTAATTTTGGACGCTGTTATTATTATGAGTTCACAAACCAGAAAGGGACTGGAGTTTCAAAAGTGTAGCATTCGGGCACACTAGGGCTCTTTCTGAATAATTTCTTGCAATTGAGTTAACCAATACTCAGTTTTAGGTTATCTTTAGTTGCTTTAAAGGGCTTGGTCACCCCCTAACCCAGGCCCTAGGTAAACACTTGGGTGCAACATTATAACTGCTAAATATTTTAGGGAAAATTTCTAATTTCTCAAAATTGCAACCCAAGCAAAGATGCTAGAAAAATAAAAAAAATCAACAAAAAGTGAATCTAATCAAAAATACTATAATTTTACCTGTAACTGACATTGCATCTTCAGTTTTGTCTCCTAACTGTGTTGAAAGGGATTTCCCTTCTTGTGAACTACCTAAACCTATAAGACCCTTCAATTTTCTTGGTCTTGGGATCTTTTTGGGTTGTTCGGGAACTAGAGATTTAATGTAATTCATTCCACTTTCAGACAAATAAACACCATCTAAATAAAACTGTACTGGATGTTTAGACTTCACTGGGGGAGGTTCTAAAATGAACAAAATTCAAATTAGTAATAACAGATAATCTAACAAAGAAAGCTAAGGCAACTACATTTTTGAATACGCACTTTACAACAAAGAAAATTTATTAGTATTCTAATAAATTTTCTATAATGAAGAAACATTTAAAGTTTGTACATACCAGGTTCTTTAACTTTAGCAATTGGAGACGAATGTTTCTCAGGAATTGGTTCTATTTCAGGCGTGGGAGTCCTTGGAGGTGCTGCTGCTCGGATAAAAAAAAATAATAATCCATAATGAATGTTTAAAAATTGTAACAAAAAATAAATAAATTTGATATTATTTGCGTTGGATTAAGTTTCCACATTTGCATAAAGTTTTGATAGAATTAACGGAATAACTGTCTTATACAAGAAAAAATAATGGTAAAACCGCCAGGCCCGCCATTTAGGGGGGGCAGGTGGGTCATTTGCCCCCCTCCCCCCCGACTTTGAGAAACCAATGTATTTACATATAAGTGGGCGTGGTTTTTGTTGTTTTCTGGTGAAATTGTATTGTGTTTTTACCCTTTGCCCCCCCCCTCCGGAAAAACTTGAAATGACGTCCCTGAAAACCGGAGACAAACTTTTATATGTGGTTTGAAATTGGAGCTCTATATGCTCAAAAAAAGAAAAAGAGTCATTAAACAAAATAGAAAGCAGTAAGTAACTTGATATTAAATTGTCATAAAAACTTAAAAATATGGACAAAAGTATTAAAATTTTAAAAATGGACATTGGATAAGTGCCAGTTTTCGTAAAAGACATCTAAGATTAAAGGTGAAAAGAAAAAAAGGCTCTGTTCTTAAAATTTGAAAAGCAGTTTATAACTTACTGCCAGTACTTACTACTTTTATTAATTTCAATCAGCATTTTAGTTACAAAGCCAATTCAACATGAGTAAGGCATAAATGAGAAACATAATTGAGAAACACTACAAAAAGTACTTGTGTATTACCCAACATGGGTTATGTCGTGTAGTTTAATTATTATCTTTTATTAACATTTCCATGTTTGAAAATTTACTAAAGTGTTTTATACCTAAAAGATACAAAATCATATATCTTTATATAAATTCTAATAGCAATAGCCTTACGCAGAAGATGTGGAGGTAACTCATCTGGGGGTCTGCAAAGTGCACATAAATAACCATACTCGGCACATTTTTCAGCATGATTCTCTGTCTCAATCTGATCGCACATTCCATGTAACCACCTAAAACAAATGGTAACATTTTTAAAATCAAAACACTAAATAAATAATTGCATTTCAAAACTTTTTACGATATTAAACTTAAAAGAAATTTAAAAACAAAAGAAAATGAAGCTTCAATATGCACAGAAATAGTGATGACCTCTATATTAGAAATAGTTTCTTTACGAGAAACAAAACACTGTACTAAACTGAGGGATAATTATTCCTATTTTCTATATTGAATTGAAGAAAATATTTAGTTCCTAAAGAAAGGCACTAAGTAGCACACCAAGCATTGCTCATTCCATAGCCTTTAGGTCTGTCTGAAATAGCAAATAACATTTCGCTAGAAGGAATGTCTAATTTGACACTAAATCAGCAGTTAACTACACAAGCAAAATTGGTCTTCGTTTTGTACCTCTTGGAGTGATAAACAACTGAGAGAACTAAGACTAGATAACCAAAACAACATCAAACTTGGTAGCTGAACATGATTACATTCCACGGCCCTCATAAAAATTAAATTAAAAAGTTTTTTGAAGGTAGACTGTTTGAAAGAAGTTTAATTAAGTTAAGACAACTAAAAAAAAGACAAACGCATAAATTAATTATAACTTACTTCATTCTTCAAGGGGATACCATATTTACAAATTTCCCTTTTAAATTTGTTATACTTAGTTACATCTTTTAAAAAAAGACATTTTCTTAAAAAACTATCCTAACATGGTAACTCCCCAAGTTTGTGGTACGACCACATGCAAAATGACTGAAACAGTGTGAATAATGAAAAAAGTGTATCCCAGACATGGAAGCATCAAAACAAGCTTGACAGAAAGATTGACCACAAACATCCACACTCCACTAGAGCTATCAGAGGGTCGAAAAAGATGATGATAAAAAAAAATATTTCTAAATACAAGTAACAATGATATATTCAGTTACCTTTCACATCTGCTACATTGAATAATTAAATCATTTTCATCATAATGTTGCTGACACATGCAGCAAATTGTGAAGCTGGCACATGGACCACAAAGTGTATAGTTTAATTGCCAATCGCAGTTAAGACCAGGTGACTTGGAACCACATCGTGTGCACATAACACACCTGGAAATGAATGAATTAAAGGTTTAAAAATATGTTTTAAAACAAAAACTTAATTTTAAAATTTTAAGAATACATGAAAACTAGAACCTACAACAATTTTTGTACACAAGAATGATACATGCAAGCAACTAAAATTAAATTTATTTATGGAAAAAGAAAGGGATTTATGTGATCATTTGGGGATGATGATTTTATCATTAGAAAGTTCTATTTTGATCAGTTTTAAATTTTTACATTAATGAATAAATAAATAAATAAATACAAAAAAATGATGACACTTTCAATAAAGGAACATTTTCAAAGGGTGCGGTAGGGTAAAATTCATAGAAAAATAAGCTTTTCAAATTCAGTACACATTTTCAATTAAAAAGGTAAAAAGAAGCTGAATATATTTTTCACTTTATTTACTCAAAGGGCAAACCATCACTAAAGGATCACTAAATTGATTTTTTAAATCCTAAATCAGCCAAATATTTAAAAGTGCTGAATAACTATTTTACCTATAGATGGGGTAGAATGTGGTGTGATTAAAAATGAGCAAGAAAAATGTGCTTTATTTTATTAACATAAAAGACCTTTATTAACACATTTAGAAATATTTTATATTCTCTTTAAAATTATTTTGATGTTGGTATTGAAAAATTTTCTAATACAGAAGTAAGCCTAATCAAATCAATACCAATAACCCTTACTTCACAAAAACATTCATTAAATAAAAAATTCTTAATATTTGTCATCCAGTTAAAAGAAAATTGTAAATTAGTGGAACCACTTCTTGCTGAATAGCAGAAAAATGTTAATGATAAAGGAGAGAAAATATTAGTCTTAAAAAGTTTATTAAGCTGTAATTGAAAAGTAAGCAATCCTTCAAAAAGAAGATGCATCTCACCAGATCAAAATTTAAAAAAAAAAAAAAAAATTATGGGTAACGCGAATGCTGCTAATAAAACATATTACTGAGCTTAACAATGTTAAGGAAACAAAATTTGTGCTGCACAGAAAACTTATAAAAAAAAAACTCTCATTTTACTCCAGTCTACCCTATTCAATTACAGATTAATGAATAATTTTACATAGACATTTTAAACAAAATTGTTAAAATTCAAAAATTTGTATTATTTTGCAGAGAAAAAAAGCAATTAGTTTGCTAAATTTAATGTTTAAGACATTTATGAAACATTATTTAAGATTCTTTTATACTTTAAAAATAGTTTTTCACTTACCATCTGCACTTCCAATTACCCTGCGGCACTTCCTGAAGAGGTGGGTCTAGACAATAAATATGAAAACTAATATCACACTCATCACACAATAATAATCTGCCTTCATCATGAGGTTGACCACATCCTTCACACACAGTACAATCGAGACAACGCCAACCTTTCTTCAGCACAACTGTAGTTACCTAGAAAAGTAATTTTTTGTCAAGAGTTTGCATGCAGGCTATACAAAAGCAAATAAGCTTAAACTCACATTTGTACTTATTAACTAAAAGTACTTTAAACTTTCGAAATTTCTAGAATCAATTTTGGATGCAAATAGCATCAATATTTTGCATTGCACACAGGTAAAATCACAGTATTCTTAAAACATTATGTTTGTACTTTTTTTGAACAGAACCGTTTTATCTAGTCTTTGTTAATGTAGGGAGAAGATACTTTGGAATCAGAGAGGTATTGCATTTTATGGACTTGACATTAGACTATTACAAACATATAGACTATTTTTGCAGATGAATTATTTTTTGAAAAGATGGTTAATGATGCTTGAAACATGTTTGCACATTAGAATAACTTTAAAGTACAGAAATATTTAAAGCGGAAGCAAGTATTGAGGCTAAAAACGACTAAAATGTAAAAAAAAGAGGAAAATTTATCACTCATCTGAAAGTCAAACAGCAAAAATGGAAATGGTGTAGTAAAATATAAGATGGGGATGGGAGGGGGATTAATCTTTTACAAAAATTATCTTATACATTTGGGTCATTCCGACGAAAATGGTACAAATCATGTCTGAAACTCTTTACTTAAGATTATCAATTTAAATAATTTCCACCAACTAATCATATTTTTTTTATTGAGTTTCCATTTATTTGTGTATAATGAAGTGTAAATAACTAGTACATGACTCATTTATGAAAGGATTTTAAATATTTTGATCACTTTGTTTAACAGAGTGGACATACAACAGAGTGGACAAATAAGCCTTTAAAAATATCTGTATAATCACAAAGAAAAGTTAGAATCACAGAACAAGCATAAAGTGGAATAAACAGCCTAAAACTGCAAGTCTGTCTGCAATTTCAAGAAAAAATCTATTTTTTTCATCATGAAATCGGCTCTAACAGAGTGGACATCCAACAGTTCAAATAAACTATCATAAGAAAAGAATTAGGCTCACCCTGGTTGTTGACTACATAATTCAATGTAGCAAGCTAATCACGGCAGTTATACTACCTATATTTTTAAAAATATATATCAGATTGAATGCAATTATTTATTTTATTTCCAAAAGGCATATAATAGAGTGGACAATTCGAAACATAGA
This sequence comes from Uloborus plumipes, assembly GCA_038373865.1. Taxonomy (NCBI): domain Eukaryota; kingdom Metazoa; phylum Arthropoda; class Arachnida; order Araneae; family Uloboridae; genus Uloborus; species Uloborus plumipes. The sequence goes on along the minus strand of JAXGGA010003542.1, from coordinate 80,741 downwards.
AAATGTAGGGACATGGATAAATAATAGTGTTTTTTGGGGAAATTTTTTTTCATTTGCGTAATAAACTGCAGAAATGGAGTCAGATGTATCTTTTGTGCAGTGCAGTGTAATTTATTTTATTGTTACATTTCAGTTTAATTTTAAATCATTTAAAATTCCAGCAATTTGAAGCTGGGACACGTCATTTTCTCTTTCTTCTGACAAAGATAATTTTTTTTGTATAATTTCTAAATGGATTATACCTAATCGATTGATACTTGATGGCACAAAATTAAATGGAGAAAAAATAAAAAATACACTTAATGGGTGGTAGTAGTTATTAAAATTGATTTTAAAAAATTCTAAAGTCTCGGACATGATTTGTACCATTTTCGTCGGAATGACCCATTTACTAATATTATATTCAAAGCAAAATAAACAAATAATCAAATAAAAAATTAGATTTTACATCATAATTCCAAACAAAAATACTTAAAATGATACATTTGCATATTGTATAGTAAACATGCAAAAACAACAGGATTAGGACAATTCTGATAGCTGATTTTAAATCAATTGTTTTTAAATGAACTAATTACCTTAATGCTAGCACAATATGAATGGTAACATTGTCCACATTGAGCACAAGCAATCAGCCGCCCTTCTTCGCCTTTTCCAAAACTTCCACACATAACACACAAATCCTGTAATTAATTAAATTAATCATGTTATAAATAGGGATGCACCGATAAGCAAATTGGCCGATTACCGATTAATCGGCTAATGATAATCGGCCGATTAATCGGTAGAGCCGATTAATGATTAGGATTATTATTTTCAATACTATAAATTTCATCCTCACTGTTTTTTCCCCTTTCTTTTGCAATTCCGATTTCAGAAATGGCAACTCATTTATTCCTGAGAGAAGATTTGTTTTTCTCCATTTTTCCAAAATACACAATTTCAAAATTTTAGCAAATTTCTTTGAACCAATTATCATATTTTTGTGAATAAAATTGTATTAAGAGTCTAGACATGAAAATTATTTTTAAAAAATTAGGGGGAATCTGTGGTGAACACTTTAATTTCGGAGTGATGTTCTTAATTCAAATTAATTTTTCAGTTATAAGTTGCTATTTATATCAAGTCTTTTATTCTTTGAAACTTAGAGGTGATCTAAAAGCATTAAGAGCTAAGTAGAAAAGTATCGACACATGAAAAATGCTGCACCATTGTCAAAATGTTTGTATTTATTCAAAATAGGAATATTAAATTATTAAATCATTTGTATCAACTGAGAGGACTATTATTATTATTATTTTATTATTATTACATTGCTATTTTGTATTTCATTCTTTGAATTGTTTTTTTTTTTACTTACTACACTACACTTTCGTACTACATGTTATACTTGTGCTTGCTGAAAATTATTTATTTCTTGTTTATAAATTTATCCATCGTAGTTTCTTGTTCAAGCATCCTCAAGTATTTTTTTTTTTAACATCTGACTGATTATAAATGAAATGAGATATTTATGTTTTCGTATTCCAATTGAAAAGTTCAGGAATTTAACAAACGGTTTTCTTTTAATATTCCAATCAGTTTTACGCCTTGTACGAAATATTTGTTTTGTTTTTACTCGGTTCACTTTCATACTGCATGTTATTCCAGAAAATTACATTTATTTACTGTTAATACAACTGTTTATCATAGATTCTTGGTGAAGGTATACTTTGAAAAGTAATATTAAAAAAATATTTTTTCGCCGATTAATCGGCAAGATTTTGCCGATTATTAATAATCGGCAGGGTGGCCGATTATGGCCGATTAATCGGTATTGCCGATTAATCGGTGCATCCCTAGTTATAAACCTATTGGATTTCTTAGAAAGACATTTTTTTCTACCTTCTGCTCTTTACATATATACATAAATCCATATAAAGCACTGTTTAATATAAATAAAATAGGATGATAAAACAATAGAAACAAATTGTAGTGTCTAGTTTAAAGCCTATTACATCACGTATGGTGTGTTAGAGCAGAGCTTTTCCCTTTTAGTTTCTTTATTACTATTAAAAAATTACTATTTTTACTGTTAACATTTTTCAGATTTGGTAGTTTGTAGCCTGTTTTTTCTTCTCTGAAACTTCCTTAAATTAAATAAACCTTATTTCTGATACTTTTTCCCTAACTAAATGGCTTAAATATGTTGATTATCAGAAAGCTTTTTGTGCTAATTTTTACGTATTACTTTATTAAAAAGAACTATTTATTATGCCTTGAATTGAACTTCTGAGAGACTGTTTTCTCTCAATTTATCAGAAGAAGAATCACCAAATGCCACTTATTTGCAGCAAGGTTTCAGTGTTGATTTTGTCATGTCAAACATTTCTATTAATTTCTATCTCACTGCATCCATTGTTCCAAGAACTAATGGAATTTCAAATAGCAGAAAAATTGATTTTCGCTTCATTTGTAAATATTTCAAAAACATTTTGTCACCTCACAGCAACAGTAAGATATACCGCTGTTGAGTGTAGGCAAGGCTATAACAGTTTGAAGGTGCAGAAATCTGACTAGGATGGGGAGGTTCCGTGATCGAATCCCGTTTGAGTATGGATGTACTTTTTCCCGCCTGTCCTTATCCTGTCTTTGTGTAAATGCAGTTATACTGTGAATGGTTGCCTACTCTATAAACAGGTCCTTATAGCCTGTGTACTGTGTTGTCTTGCGATTAGAATAGCTGGCACAAGACAACAACATGAACTTTCTACAACATAAAACGATGAAAGAGCATTCGTTTTATTAATCTTCAACAATTTGAAAAGATTCAAACTGCAACAATTAAGAACATTAAAAATCAATCATATTTAATACCTGGCACATTACAAATTCATCAGTTGCAGCTGTTATAATCAATTTGTTGTCTTCAGTGGGGTCATCGTCATCAATTTTATATTCCTTGTGCGTAACACATTGCTTTAAAAAAAATTAAACATGTTTACCATTTTGATTTAAAGATTAAAAACATATGCTTTAAAAAAGCAGACAGTTCTAATTGAAATGCATAACCTTTCATTCTTGTTACAAGATTAAATAAAATAATTGTAAATCATAACATTACCAAAACACTTGCGGTTTTAATTGCTTTTGTTGGAAAGAGTAAATAATTTTCCTTTTAGAAATTAATATAAGTGACATTAATTAAAGATTTAATAAGTTGATAATTTCAGTTACAGAACATGTTATGCATTTATAAAATTAAAGCATAAATAGAAACACTAGAGCCATTTCAAATGCACCTAAAACTAAAAGACTGAGAGCAATATACAGTAAAAGCATTAAAAATTACATAGAAGCGTGACTCAAAAAAATAAAAAAGAGAACTTTTTATAATGCATGACAAAGTAGAAGGGTAAATTTTGTATATTTCTAACAAAATTTATTTCTACTATAAGTAGTTTGAACTCCTCTTTCACTTCATTTTGCTCAACAAATGCATAAAAACGTTATGTAATTTTGAGCATTAACTAATTATTTTGCCAAATGCATTATGCATTGGTTACAGACAACGTTTTTCACTTAAAGAAGATATATATGGAAATTGCTCTCTTTAAACATTCAAAAGTGTTTCAAACTTTCTGGTGAAAGGCTCCTAACTGAGCTTGATAGTTGATATTAATTTTGGTAATCAGATGAGCTTTTCAAGCATTTCACTAAATAGGATCAACTGTGCTTGGTCTCTTCCTTCATTCCCAAGGTATTATTTAGCCAAGGTGCCTTTAAAGATCTAGATTTAACAACGCTACCGATTTTAGGTTAAATTTTAGACTCACCAACAATTTTATTTTGATTCAAAAATTAAAAGTGCAAGACTTGATTCAAAGAAATTAACAATAAAAATACCTGAGATACACATGATTGTATTTAACACTGTCAAGCCATATGAAATTTATTTTATTTTTTCACATTGTACGTTATCAGTACATAATGCTGTATTTTCATTTATTTTAAATTAAACAATGAACAATAGAGTTTTTCCTTTGTTTCCACCTTAACACCCAATCAAGATTTACATGCATGTTAAATCAAATTTTAAATTTAAATTTGCAAATACTCATAACAGACATTTGTTGTAAGCTTCAAAATCAAATTAAATAACAGGAAAATTAAGATACAATAATTCATTTTACAATTTTTTTCATAGCTACTTATATATAGTAGTAACACAGAATGAAACTAAAGATTAAGACATACCAAAGCACTGGTAATATTTGGCATTGCATTTGCTTCATAATTTTTGAACTTGGGTTTTGATTTTTTCTTTTGTCTTAATTCATTTGAACTAGTTCTCCTGTGAGCAATTTTACCTGCAGACTAAAGAAAAAAAATAGTTCATGCGAATCAGTTACAAAGAAAGTTTTATCATAAAACACAGCGACAGAACTTTGTGTACTTGCATTTTAAAAGAATATTTATCTCCATGAATGTCGGTTTATGTGTATGTTCAGACAAACTTGTCATACTTAGTCATAAAATTTTGCACATAAATACTCTAAAAGGAGAGACATAGACATTCCAACTTGGAATTTAAATAATTAATCAAAGAAATATTTCAATATTTTGCCTTATTTTGCTTTGATTTTGTTTTGAATTGCTAACAACATGGCTTCTAACAACAAATAACAAGCAATTTTTATTAACATTGCACCTGTTTTTAAAATCATAAGGTAATTTTCTGAATTTTGAGAAAGTTGAAAAACAAAAATATTTACAAATTTTTGGTAAATACTTAGTAAAAGGGAACTTAACATTTAAAATTATCTTATTTATAATTTACTTCATGCAATTAAACTTTGTCAGGATGTACAAATATTTGCATACAGTTAAAAATCACTCTACTCAACCCATGGGAACTCTGATGACTTTACAATATGTATTTCCAATCGTGAACCAAAAGTAAAATAGTCGAACTAGTTGTTTTCAAAAAAACCTTTCACTTTATGCTATAAGTTTCAAACTCTAATTGCTACAAATAAAATTCAAAATGTAGAATTAAAAAAACCATTTTGGTAGCTATTAAAATTATTCATATTACTTTATTATGTACTCACAGATTCAATACAATAATCAGAATCTCCACTGGAGCCTGCAGAGTCTTCATTGCCAGAAAAAAAAGAGTCACGTGAGTTGCTGAGGTACGGATCTGAAAATTTTAAATTTCAATTAGAAAATCCATTGCATAGTAAAAATTAAACAGCATGCGTAAAACCAAGCAATTAATTCAAAAGTCTGCTATTCAATAATTTAAACATAAAATTAGAGAGGGAAAACAGATTTCTTTAAAACTGTTGAGAAGAAAAATGGAGGGGGAGTCTTTATTCTTTGGTCTTCATATGCTATAATAATTTTCAGCATAATCCAGTTCAGAAAGGTAAATTGATCGAGATTTCAAAAGCAACACGATAGATTCTAGGCATTTTATGAAAAATTTATTTTAGTGTAAAAAGGGAGAGTATTGAACTCGATAACTCTGTTTCTTTTACTTAATTGTCAGATACACAAACACTACGTTATTTTTTACCATCGGACATTCTGACTTCCATGCTAATGCAAATCAATACCTAGGATTAATTCCTTGATGCCTCTGGCATCACTTTAAGACTTTAATTTGACATGCCATTTTTAATAAGAAACTACACAATTTGACATTCTATATTATTTCATACAGACTTGTACTCCACCAAGCATAGTACTACTGTTAGAAAGAAAAATACATAGTTCTTGCATAACTTTCGTATTTTAGGCAGGCAAAAGTAAAATCAAACTAAAAAATAATAAAAAGGATTTTTCAAAAATTTCTACGTATACTAGTTACAATTTTTTTCAATGAAGCGCAAAATACAAATATATTAACAATACAAATAACATTTATGTTAGAATTCAATTGGAAAATACACTGCTTATAGCATTTTTTTTTTTAAATCAAAATTTATATGATGCTATCTATATGAACTAGCATTCACGTAGAACAAAACATTTTCAAATACAAGAACAAATATTTCACACTTATTTTTATAATTTTCATTAAACTATGTTAAAGACTAAATGACTTACATCTTATCGGGTGTTCAAATGTTCCATCCAGTGTGCCCTAAAATACAAATAACACATTATATTCCAAGAAATATATACATTTCAGGAGGGATTGCTAATAAAACTGCATGTTTTACACATAGAAATGCTTGACGTTTTTTTTTTTTTTTTTTGAATATAATACATGGTTTTGAATTAGGTGAACAGGTTTTGATTGTGTAAATCAAGCAGAAAATGGGAAAACCCTGTTACAAATCAAAACATCATGTGAGATTTGCCCGCTTAAATTGTCTCTTTTGAGTTGCTTATTTTTAATTATGTTGTGTTAAAGTTGCATTGATTCCTATTATAAAAAGTAAAATACTTTAACTATTTCTTCTTAAAAGACAAAAATTGTCATTTTATTTTGCACACCTGAAAGGCTAGAAAATTTAGAGTTGAATAACAAATAATGATAAAAATTTGTTATCTAAAGAGGATTGTAAAACGCTCTGATGCAAGCATTTCAATTCCTATTAAGAATGCAAAATGATTGAGCATCTCAATCCATCGGTGCTCAAAATAGAGCAGAGAGACTGAAACGTTTGAAATGCAAAAATTGATAATCGCATATTAGCAGAGAAAAATAACTTTGCCAAAACTAAGATTCTAAGAGACAAATCCAAAAAAACAGGTTGTAGGGGTAGGGAAAAAAGTGATCAATTTAACAGACATCTCTGTGACACATGTTTTTTGATTTAGGTCTCAATAAATCCGTTCACTGAAAATCCTCTTTTAACATCAGCCTGCTATAAAGCAGAATTCGCAAATTGTTCTCTTTTACAGTATAAAAAAATCGGCAGTTGGAAAAATAAAGACTTCCGGAACAAAAAGTGGACACAAAAAGGCGGAAAATCCCAGATCTGAGGAAGTATCTCATTCTTGTTTTCATCTGAAAAATGACATCAATAAAAATCCCAAACATAGCCCAAATTTTTCTTACCTCTGAGTTTGCACAAATAGGACACACATAATCAAGCAATTCAGAATAAGGCCGTTTATCACATTCTTCATGGATGTACCTAATAAATAAAACATTTTATTTTCATGAACAAGCTATTCTCCAATATAAACAATTTAAAAACAAAAAAATGAAGATCTAAAGCACATACTTTTGACACACTGTGCAATGTTTCATTATTTTCCTCTGGCTAAATTGACGATATGCTTTACCACATAGAGGACATGCGACACCTTTATTTCGTTGCTGATAACAGCTATCACAAAGAGAATAATTTGAATGCCATCGAGAACTAGGACCATTACCAGGTGTTCTTGCACCACAGTCCCCACACATACGACAAGCCTAAAAAAATATGTTCATATACAGATCAATAATGGTGAAATAGGCCAGAAGTATGGCAGATACAATCAAACCTTGTTGATTCGAGCAAGCTTATAACAAATCTGTGCCTCAGAACCAGAACAACATAAGTCCAAAAATGGCGATTTTCACTTTTTTGCTGCATTGTAAGTGGAATCTTATTCCACATCAACCCATTAAAACAGTATTCTATAAAACAAATTCCGTCACAACTATTTAGCAGCGTGAAAAGAGCGCGGGTCCCAGCCTTTGCATGTATCCGACAATTGTTCTCGCCCTCTACTGAAAAAGTGACAAAAATGGACTTGTGTTAGTCTGGTTCCGAGGTACAGAAATTACTGCTACGATGAACTACACTTCAGATACAGACCCTATATTTGTACAGCAACAAACCTTCAACTTAATGCAAATGTTCATCATGACATACAGGTATAACATGAGCATCTAAACACATAATGGACAGGGTTCATACTTAATTTCAGAAATAAAAATGAAGGAAATTTGAAGGACAAAAGTAAGATTTTTATTTTTAAGGACTATTACTTGCACCATTTAAAATTGGCTAGATCCAGTTCTTTGTTTTTTTTTTTTTTTTTCGTTAACACAACCCCTTTGGGAGTTACATCTACTTGAGTAGCTTTCCTCATTTTAACTAATAGTTAGATGAACTCACCTTCACCACTGAGAGTGTGGTAGAGTGAAACAGCTTGAGAAGGAAGCTTAGAGTAGTTTAGTCCAAACAAATGAACCAACAAAGAAGCGGTATTAGTAAAGTTGATGACACGGTTGAGGGCATTAAAAAGATGCGAAGTAAGTTTTCTTTCAACAGATGTTCTAAAATAGATTTCTCGTCTTAATTTACCTGTAGCTTTCAACTGCTAGTTAAAGTTTCAGAGCTTCAGTCAGCTACTATTATGAACAAAGCATGTTAAGCTCAATATTAACAAAACAAAAAGAAGTATTTAAGTGATTTATAAGGACCCATATTTTCATCTAATGGTTTTGATGGGACAATGTAGGTCTGCTTCCCAAAATTCAGTGCAAAAAGTTTTGGTGGTAAATCATGTTGCTTAGGATATGGAAAGTCGGAAATAATATTTCTTAAATTAAAGAAGTTAAGAAAAATGATTTGTCTTGAATGACTGTTACAGTGGAAGATAATGTAGTCTTAAACAAAAAAAGATGGAATTTTGAAAAATTCAGCGTCAAAATGCAAAGGGCCCTTCAAAAAACATTTTGGAATGGACGCGTTCAAAAAAAGGGTGTACGAACCCTGATAGAAGAAAAAATAATTTGGGATATAACTCTCATGCCAATTGTATTAACTCTTCCCAACCAATGTTTAAAAAAAAAAAAACATGAGTCAGTTCCTTTTTGAGAATGACTTGTCTCCCTTTCCATTTTCAGTCATTCAACAATTTACTTAAGATTGCTCAGATTTATTTTGCAATATATGACACTTTACAGCCCATTCAACTTTGAGGGTTATGCAGTGTTACAGAGCATTCACTTGTGGAATGCTACATTGGTATAAGATTATTAAAAACTTCTTGTAAGTAAAATTTTTACAATGGCATTCAATAAATGATTATAAAACAACAATGTGATAGTTTCAACATTAGAAATTTCAACAATTAGGAATCCTTAATGGCTGGAATCATACTGAAGCTTTAGAGTACTCCTCCTTGTACTTCGTTGAGAGGCCGACAGATGGTACTTGCGAACAGAAACAATTTTCTTGGGGCTTCTAAGGCGCAGGGGGCCTCAGACCCCCAAAAATTTCAAACAAATTTTCTTCGTTAAAAATGTTTTGTTATGTATTTGCAACTCAAAAAACAAAAAAAATATATAAAATTCATCGCTAACTTAATTTGGGAGATAAAGGGTTAAAAAAGATTAACTTACAGGGCACTTCCATCCACTTTTTGGAATAGATGCTACTGCAGGTTTCACACAAAAAGCATGATATCCTTTGTCGCAGGTATTACATAGTAACATTTTATTGCTATCACCAGGTTGCCTAAATGAAGAAACAAAGCAATGCATACAAAAATACACAAACACTATGCATGAGAGTGCATTGTGTACAAAAAGTCTACAAATCATAAATTTCAAATTTTACAAAACTAAAATGTGAAACCTTATTTTGCACTAAAACAAATTCAGGCATGCATTTTAAAAATAAAACAAATGATGCACTTTTTCTGAAGGTACACCTAAATGTTTTCTGAAACTATTTTACTGCAAATTCCTGATCTTTCATCGAAATGCTTGAATGAAGAAGTAGCTTAAGATTCTTCATTAGCCCTAGAGATTCTTTTCAAAAAACTGGCAAAATTTAAGATTGGTAAAATATAGACAATGCCGACCTTCCTCAATGCAATTTTATGTTCATAGAAAGCAAACAAAATGGGTGAAAGTAAAATTTTTTCACAAAATTTGAAATCTAGAATTTTTGCAACACTTTTAAGAAAAGTCAGGAATTCAGTCAGACATCCGAAGACTCATCTCTGATGTATAATTTACTTATATAATAAACTTGTCTTCAAATTGAGTAGAAAATGAAAAATGTGTGAGTTTGCTTCTTATCTATGTGTTAACTTTAAATAATTCATAAAACTTCATGTAGTAAATATTATAAATACTTTATTTTCAGCAGCAATAAAACTAAGAGTTTTGTGTGAAAAGAAATCGTGAACACAATACTTCCTTTACTATGTAAAAGGAAGTAAATAAATATAGTTACAAAATAGCGTTGGAGCTGAGAAAGCACTTAAAAATAACACATAAAAGTTAGTTTATTTTTCATACGTTACCACAGCAGCAGACTTATTCTTTTCACTTATACGGCACCAAGTCAATCAAACCAAGAAAAGAGATAGTTTAAACAAAATGAAACATGGTTCTAGCGCCATTTTAAAGAATGCTGTTATTCTCAATAAATAGTAGAGTTAGACTAAAATACATTAGCTAATTTTTGCCCCTTCCTTCCCCCTCCCCCAAATAAATGAAGAAAAAAAGAAAGCAAAAAAGTTTCAAAAAATGTAAGCCAAGACTTTTTTTTATTTATAAGGCCAGATCTATGGAGGAGCAAGCTCTTTCTTTGGGCAGCAAATTTTTGTGCGTTTTTCCATTGATAACATAAACATGGAAAATGGTTAAAGGCGGCAGTTTCATGTTTTGCTTCCACTTGGAAAAATCAGATTCAGCACTGTTTGTGTTCAGTAGTATAAAAAAATGTCCCAATAAACCTGCTATTGGAAAAAGCTTGAAAATTTTGATAACAGGCCATCAAACTTGTTTTATCATTCTTGTTTCATAAAAAATTCTGAGAATTATGTTATAAAATTTTTATATAACATATTTCAACTGCTAGGAAGTCATAGAACAAAGCCATAAAAAAGTTCTCTGAATTTTTATAACCATTTCTTACAGTATCGCTACAGAACAAAAAATGGTAGTTATGACAAGCCTGGCGTTCATTGAAGAAGGATAATGTCACTTGTAAATTTAATGCCACTGTCAATGAATTTTTTTCTAAAAAAATTTTATATACACGAGTACTAATTATTTAAAACAAAAGTTTACAATTTCAAAGAAAAATGAATTATCCAAAAGTAATTTTGTAGGTAAAACATTCAGTTTTCTATACTTCTTTAATCCCTTTTTAGCTCTTGTTTTTAGTAATTAAAAAAAAAAGATGGATAAATCATTAGAGAAATAACCACCACACATTCCAGCAATGATACTTCTTTTCATTCAATTACCTGCAGTTTTGGCAGACTTTACACTCAAAGCATTGCCAGCCTGCTCTAACATCAGATGAAGGACATATTGGAGGATCCATACAATTTCCATGATAATAATTTCCACATGTTGTACACAATAATAACTGAGATAAATCACCGCTCTCGTGACAAGCCATACATATAACACCTAAAAGAAAGAAAATTCAAAAAATGATAGTGCTTATCTTGCATGTTTTTTTTTTTTTTTTAATAAAAATGCAAATGTTGTCAAACTCCACGTAACGACAAAATAAATTTTTATTATTCACTGTTATTAAAATTTTTTTTTTAATATTTTGCCTGTCTGTGGCATCTCTGTCATTAATTGATGAGCAGCCAAAGAGGAAGGAGCACAAAAATGTGAACAAATTAAGTGTATGTAGAGTTGAAATTTAAAAACTTAAAAATAATGGTGAAATTCTTGAGATCACCATCCATATCACCCTGGCATACAAGAGTATAACAGGGTAAATAATTCACACCAATTCCATGCAGGTATTTTTGCAGATGGTCATCATGTCCAGTGATTACACGAAAATAAGCCACTCTAACAGACTGAGGCAAGGAACTGGGGATTCTATTTCTTTTATGCAGCAGAATGTTCCACTTTCTACCCACAGCTGCATCATTATATTAAGAAATTCTGTTATTTTTTAGTTTGTCATAAACAACTCGTTTAACATTACAGAGGTAAAGGAGAATTTCAATGCATGTTAACTTTCTTAAGGCAGATCTACTGGAAATTTTTGACAGTAAGGAATGGTGGGTTCCTCAAGCATTTGTGAGTGTCCCTCAAGGTAGTTGGTAAGAGCTAGAGTCATGTTGAGAATTAAGTATCAATTGAATTTTTGAAGAGCACTATTGACATACAAATTAAGAAATTTACACTTAAATGAATAACAATAAACAGTTTTTAGCCAACTCTGCCAAAAGCCAACCCTGCATTTGCTACATTTAGTCCAGTATAATGAGAATAATGAAATTACAAGGGATTAATAGCACAGTTAAGTCCTAAGTAAAAATAAAGAAAACTTACCAAATGAAAAAGCATCTTCTAAATGAATAGAACAAATGATTTTAAAACAATTAGCATTCTAGAAAAAAGAGAAGAATTGATTAAAATTTGAATTCATAACACCAAAGGAAAGAAGAGCAAACACACATAAAATAACATTATTTACCTGTAATGCACCAGAAACAATAGCACATGGATAATGATAAATTTTCGTACAATCTGACACACAACATCGAACAGAAGCACCATATCTCTCACACTTACTACATTTCTGAAAGAGAAAAAGGTTTAACATATGTTAGTTCATCTTTTATCAATTTATTTATTAAAGTCCACTTTATACTCATACCAAACAAAACAATCAAATTATTTTATGCAATATTTTATCAAAGCAACGATAACCAGACACTAGCAACTGTTCAAAAACCGAATAAATTTCATATTAAATAAGATAATACATTTGCATTAATTATTTTATTTACTAGTTGCCAGAGCAGATTATTAAATTATAGATTAGCTACCAATGGTGGCTCGTTAAAATGTGTATTCTGCAAAAAAAAAAGTATGGAAGAAAATATGTTGTTTAAACAAAGTCAGCTTACAAAAAATATTAATGGATAAAATGCTTCTGGCAGAAAAATTAACAAAAAAAAACAAACTATGTTTAAAAACAATGCAGACCTTAATTCTGATGTGAATTTCAACAACACTTTAATACGGCACTATGCTTTAACTTGGGTTTAACATTCAATAAGTCTTTCAACTTAAATGAAAAAAATTAAATTTTTATTGCTACATTTTCTATGTAACGCATGAGAATAAACCTGAACAGGAATCGGAAGATAGAAAACTTAGAAGCAGAACAGCTCAGGGGGCCAGGAAATAATGTACCCACCTCGGTTTTTTTGACCATTATCTCTGGGCGTGCAAAGACAGATATTTCAGTTAGGTGGTCAGCCAAACAAGGAACTCCTAGTGTTTAGTTCTCAAGCACACTTGAAACTCATTTTATCAACCCCACTGAAGGGATGGAAGGCTGAGTTGACTGAGCCCAACCAGGGAACAGAACCTGGTTCTGCGGTGCGGAAGCATGAAGAACTACTAGCACTAAGCCACTAGGCATTAATTTGAAGGCAGTTTTATATATATTAATAACTTCAGAGCATTAATTGGGAAAATATAAAAATCAAACGAAAACATACTTGAAATGCCGCAGACACAACAGCTTTGTCAACATTAAAAAGCTTTTTTTCAAATGTTTTTGTAACACCATCAGACCATGCAGCACAATTGAAATGAGCATATAATTCACCTATAGTAAAAATCAATGTTTGTATAAACATGCATATGAATAACCACAGTACAATGAAAGGATAAACTGCAACAAATTAAATTTAATAAGAATCATCAGGCATTAAAAAACAATGTTTTTTCTTATTACGGTTTGGGGTTTCATATAAAAGTGTGTATTTTTAGCGGATACGGCATATTATTTATTTGCATCAATATCTCCGCAAATACAAAACTCCAAAAAATTTCTTGAGCTCAATATTTCCTCAAAACTTCCCCAAAAACTCTCCCGACTGTATTAGTGCTGGATTTAAAGAGTTATTGTATACGGGTAACTCAGCAATGTGAAGTTATTGAACTTAAATGCATTTGATATGTCGAATCAATGTCAGCTGCCGAATTTCTTACATGAGAAGTCAATCTACAAAAACTAAAAGGCTTAACTTATTATTAAAAAAACTAAAATCGATTTCCCAAGATCCAAGTTTTTAAAAACCAGTAAAAATGCATGACATATCAAAATTTAATGAAAAATATAAATAAATAATAAAAAAATTTGAAATACATATACAGTTAACTCTCAATAATCCGATGTCTCAAGAGACTGGCTTCCTTCCAGTTATGAAAAAAAACTTTAGCCATCTCAAGAGTTTTGGACCCAATGAAAACATAGAGCTAAAGGATTATTAGAGTCATATAGGTTCTACTCGTAATTGTTGTAAGCTAACTGTATTATATTATATTATTTTTATTTATTTATTTAGTTAGATATTATTCTTAAACTGAAAAATTATCCCTAGTCTAGTCTTGGATTCAGACAAATTCTGCAAGCCTATAAAAATAGCAAACTTTTGTGCAAAGGAATAAAGTCAAATAAATATTAAATCAGTGACAGATACTAAGTAAACCGATTTCATCTTCTGGCATGTGACACATGAAATGTTCAATGAAAAGATATAAGGAAGCAAATTACCTGATGCTTCAAACATGTCTCTGCTTTCTGGAATTGTTTTGAAACCAGTTAATTCTAATTCTTGAATAATATCAGTAAGCATATTCGGCTTTTCTTGAAAATTTTGAAGTGATTTCGACCTCTGAATTTTTAATTGTTCCCTGCAAAAATAAGAAACAAACATTCATAATTAGAAAAATTTTAACTTTTTGTATTAATTATGTGCTGACATCTTAATTAAACATGAAAGCAATGACTAAGTCACCGTTTTCATACATTTACCTATTTAAAACCAGAAAGTATTACATTTTTACTTCAAAAAAATAGAGTAAGCACATCAAAGTTAAATAAACTGTTTTTGACAGATCAATTTAGTTTTACAAAATGATATATAAAATTCAGAACACTAACCAACAAATTTAATGTGCTATAAGATATACTAGGGGTAAAGGCAGCTAGTTTATTATGACAGTATTTACTGTTATTTAAACTCTTTAATCAACAGTACAAATTTATAGCAGAATATGTCGGTTTTTCTTTTTCAAGTGTTTAGTTGAAAAGGTTTTTAATAAAATCTGAAAAAAATGTACAGAGTTTCGTGTGTTGCTTGGAAAAAGTTTTGGTATTTTCCAAGCTCATAAAAAATTAAAAAGTGTGAAGGAAATACAGTAAGTCTCTTAAGTTTTACTCGTTAAAATTATTACCACACAAAGCATATTAGTCTTGAAAACTCTTCACTGGATAACCTGGCCGAATCCAGAAAACTAGGCCAAATTAAGGCAGAAAAATGGGGAAAAAAATGTGCGAAAAACTTATTGCGTACACATTTCCTACAACACAGCACTTTCAAACTAGTTCATTTTTCAGTCCACATTCGACGGAGTTCTCTGGATTCTACTGTAACAATAGTTACAAAAAAAAAAAAAAGGAATCGAAGAATAGCAAAGAAAACTTAAAATTTTTATTTAATAATTTGTACCTATTTTATATTTCTCAATATTCCTCATAAAAAATATAATTAAATTTCATCTCTTTATACATATTTATTAGCTTCACAAACAAGGATCAATTTTCAGATGAAAATTTAGCTACGGTTCGATAGATTTTCTCGTTGACACATTAGATATTAATTGTTGGTTTGATTATGGATTTGAGCATACTCAGTTTCTAGCATGATTTTTGAGCTAAACAAAAAACTTTTTTATTGTAAGGAAAGAATAACTATTGAAAACATATTCTGGCTTATAAAAGCACCTTTTAAATTAGAAAACTGTTTTGTAGCAGTGCCTCTACTAGAAAGCACCTCTTTACTTTTCTGATCAGCGAAAAATATGTAATTGTCTTTTGCTTTATTCCATAAAATAAATATATAAACAAAACAAAAATTGAAAGAATGAATCAGCACAAAGCTAAAAAAAATTCAAGAAAATCAAATTTCTTTTGTTGCCAGTGAATGCTTCCTCGTTTCAGTTTTGCAGGACATAAATCAAATAATGCTACTGGGATAAAATCTAACATCCTTCATAATTATCACTTACTATATTTACTTTACTTTACGAAGTGTTATATCTGCACTTTACATCTTGAAACTATCAGTGTTTCGAAACTATCAGTGTTTCACAACACTGAGTGCTGTATCTGTTGATTTTTTTTTCAATACAAAGAACTAGTTTATAAAACAGGGTTTTCAAACTAAAAACAAAGAATCTGAACTCACCTTTGTTTTCGAAAAAATATTTTCAATTCACCACTCGATTCTGGAGCAGTATCAGCACTATTTTCATTTTGAATTAATTTTTGCTGCATGGCTTCAAAACAATTAAAATCGGCAGTAGGTTGAAAATTTTGCAGTCTTCCCTGACCCAATAAACTTTTTTCAGATAAATTACAAAGCGAGCAAAATTTTTCAAATCTGAAAATAAAATAGCACTACTTAGCTGATGATTTCAAATTGTCATTTTAAAATGCTCTCGAACAGTTAAACTTACATTATCAACTATCACCAATTTGCGTTTAGGTGTCAAATTTCTAAAAAATTCTAATTTGCACACAGTTAGCAACAAAAAAAAAACTGAGTTACTGATATTATTCATAATGCCAAACTTTCCTTGTCCCAAATATAATAATACACACTTTTTAAAAAAATAACAAAGAAATAATGATTTAAATTTAAATGGAAAATTTAGATCTTAACTGAATTAAAGCATAAACTTTATGCCCTAGTATGCTGCTATTTCAAAAGAAGGTTTTAAAACGAATATTAAATTGAATACATTATTCAATTATTTAGAATTAGAATTCTAAAAGAAAATTATACATTTAGGAACACATAACCTTTTTGCGTGCAGAATCAACCTAGCAAATGAATAAATCTTACATGAATAATGAAGTTTAAAGAGAATAATATCAAAGTTAGAAAATTCATACTAACTTTATCTCATTGTTTGGTACATCAATAGACATCAGCAATTTTTCAGGCATTTCACAAGCTGTGAAAGAGAAAGCAATTAATTCTTTGAAAGATAAGTCTTCAATTACGAAACTGAGAGGCAAAATTTTATAAATGTTACAATTAGCACAGGATTATTTTCTTTTTGTCAAATTGAACTTATAAAATCATTCATGGGTTTAGTCTGAAACACTCTTTCAACACAATGATACAACAGTTTGAGAAAATTTAGGGACAAAAGCAAGTCTACCCTTTACCCATTGCATAAATATTGCCTTAATATTTCTCTAATGTTCTACTTGAAAAATGTATTTTTCCGTAAGTTAGTTAAATGCAGGGTGTAAAAAAATCAATGATTTTTTTTTAAAAATCAAAAAAATCGGATTTTTTTTATTTAAATCAGATTTTTTTATTTAACTCAGATTTTTTTATTTAAATCGGATTTTTTTGGTTTTTTAAAAAAAAAATAGAAACTTCAGTTATTAATCAATTTTTATTTGTGAACAACTTACCTTTAAGTTTTTAAAAATACAAAAACACCTTTGAAGTAAAGCTTCACCAGTAAGAAACCCCAGAAAAAAAGTGTTAGGAGCCAATCTGAAAATAATCCTGTCTACTAGCTAGGATAAAAATCAAAAAGGGCAGGAAGCTCAACCCAATCCTCACTTCATTCCGCCCCCCCCCCCTCTTTATTTTGCTTTTGTTTTGTAAAGCTGGAATATGTTCCATTTCAGCCACTAATAAAGACTGCCCCCCCCCCCCCCAGTTGTTGCTAATGTAAGGTATAGAAAATTCATCTTCTGTTTGGTTGTTTTTGTTTTTTCTTTTCACTGAAAGTATATCACACACATTCTATCAAATCCCTCCCCCCTCAATTCACTCTTTGCAACGCCTGCCCTGCACCTGCATGTATTTTCTTTATTTCACATATTAGACAACAAATAGCACACATATTTGTGCATACATATTATTTGGACTGCAACCTTCCAGCATCTGTGGAGGGGGGATGAGTAGGATTACTTTTCCATTTATTAGATGGAAATCAAAGCTCTAAAAGAAAATGGTAAAAATAATGAAATTGGGATTGTCCAAGGGAATTTTTTAAGGATTAAAATAAAAAGTGATTTAAATCAATGATTTTTTTAAAAAAATCAATTGATTTAAATCATTGACACCCTGGTTAAATGAGTAAAAACTCAATATTCACACATTAAAATATAATAATTAGATCCGTCTTGGTACATAACATTTAGTACAAATATGCTTTTATTATAAACCTTTAAATAAGTTGCAACCATGGGATAGCATTTATGAAATTTGATTATCGCAAAAATTAAAGGGAGAAATAACTTTTCTTGAAAAAAAATGGTATAAAAAGTATGGAAACCACTACTTTGGTAGTTCGTGAGGTGAATAAATGGGGTTTGAGAAAATAATATCATAACGGCAAAATTTTAGATTGCAAACATAAAAATATACCATAGTATTTTTGCTGCCTTGTTAAAATTTTGAAAATAAAACAAATTGGTATTCTTAATAAAACACACATTATCTCTTTGCTACAAGAGTAGTGCCACAGTGCTAACTGCCAATTCATTACTTGATGCTTATTTCATTAAATGTATATTTTTCAGAGACCAATTTCTAAATATTTGTGACTTTCACTTCTCTTGCATTTTGCAGGGGTGTTTGTGAGTGCATGAAAAAGTACCTGAAAGTTTTCGAGAGAAAATGTGCGTGTTTGGGGGGGGGGGGGGGGGGATTTTTTTTTTTAAACCAAGGCCTCTAATACTTAAGCACACCTAATTTTATAATTATACATATATAATAACTAATTTCACTTCATAAACAAACAAGACACATTCCATGTATTCCAATTGTTTCAAATAGTTTAGTCAAAAGATGGTGCATGCAATTAATTAAATTGTAAATGAGTAATACTTAGTTATCAGTTACTTTTGAGCTGGTGTTGTACGAATTATCTTCAAAAAATATTTTAAGAAGAGAGTAAAAGTCTAACAGAATTAGTTTGTTGTGCAAAAAAATTTATAAAGTAATGAAAGATGCATTTGTTACAAAAATATGGAAAAGAATTTAGCTAGATGCAGTACCTATAAATTTCCTAATCTATACAATATGACCCGAGTCAAAGATTTCATATTTATTAACACTGAAGTGAAATACCATTTGAAGATGTTATGTATGTGTAAAAAACTTAAATAGTTGAAACAAAATAAAATTCAGCCAGAGATTCAGCATTTAAGTTTTTGAAATTTGACACTCTTAAAAGAGCATGGAATTTTGTTGAAAAACTTTTATTTTAATGATTTAATTAAAATAAAAATTAAAGTTATTTCTCTGCCTATCAACAAGGAATAGCAAATATCGAAAATGTAAAACATCTAATTCTCCCAGCGGATATAAAGATATCGCAATTTTCAAAATTAAGATGTTAAAAGTATGAAAATGGCATATAAAAGAATTCAAATAAACTTACTTCATATTTACAATTAAAAGCTCTACGATAAACATATTAGTTTTACTATCCACATAGTAGAAGCAAAAATAAAATAAAATCAGAGATTCAAATTCTAACTTTTTTAAATGTTGATTTTCATAACGGACACAGAATTTCACTCGAAATTTTTAAATTCATGATTTTTTAACATAAATAAAAATATATTTCATTTATTTGTCTCCTAACAAATCATCAAAAATGAGAAAAATTCGATTCTTATATCGGATGCAACTGGATTGCATTTTTAAAATGAAGACTACCGGAGGTGGAAAGATACAACCATAATTAAAAGTATTTCATTCCCAGTATTTTCGAACATGAAAATACCATAATCGGTCATGAAAATACCGAAAATCTGGGAAAAAACTGGAACACAATCACCAATAATTTCGATTTTTAACATTGAATAAAACAACGGGCCACACAGATGAGCTTTTCAGGCCGGTGTGGTCTTTAAGTTGTAGCAACATAAATATTCAACATTAAACTAGTAGTCTTACAAACTACTGAAAGGTCATGCAAAACCCTTTAAAATTAGTCCTAGAAGCCATTTTATTCTATTTATTGACAAAATGAGCAAAAGATATAAACTAATCATTCAAATTCAGACTGTATTTTTCTGCAAGAATTTCAAAGTTATAACTATTATTATCAAACTTAAACAAAATTACAAGAAAAGAAACTATTTACCAGATTTTAGTTCAGCATCAATGTCTTCATAGATGTCTAGGTCACTAGATACGTCTTGCAGCTTATGAGATGGGGGAGGAGTAAAAAGATGGTGAAATTTTCGTCCTCTAAACCTAGGACGTCCAGGAAAGCTATGGAGATAACAGAATCGAAAAAATATAATCATCCTATTTTTATAAAAGAAGCAAGTTTTGATGAAAAGCTAACTTTATTTCATGGTGATTTCTGAAACAAAGAGTGTAAGCATTCTATTCATGTAAAAATTGAGTTAACTTTAGCTTTGATAGAACATTAGATTTTTTACACAAATACACAGTGAAGTCATATTCTCCATTTATGACAAGTCCATTATTTGTAGAAGAGCAACATATGAACTAAACATGAAAGTATCAATTGTTTTGAATTGTCATAATATCATTTAAAAGCAAAACCTCCGAAAATAAAAATATAATGAAAAACCAGCGTTTAAAAAAAATCTTCAATTTCAGGAGCTGCATTCATTTCTACTAGTTTTTTCTTCCATTGTTGCAGAGTCTCCACTCCATATTTTCTGAGGAATCTAAGCGCTTTTTAGGACATTTTTAAAGCTAATGTAACATTTTTAAAGCAGGAACCAACAGATAGTTACGGTTGAAATTCTACGTGCTTTTATAAATGGAACAATTTTCTAATATCTAAACACATTTTTAGATCACAACAGTGTATTTAGAGAAATAAAACCCTAGGGTTCATAAAAAACATTTCAATAAAAATACTGAAGCAATGAAAAAAGAAAAACGATAATTTTGATATTAGCATTTATTATGACAGAAATAAATTTTTATGAATTTCAAAGTGAAACAGTGCATTTTATTGGTTTTTTTTTTTTTCTTAAATCAAAACCAATGGAAAAGTTTACTTTAAAAGTTGTACATTTTTAAATATCATGCACTTAAAAAAAAAGTACTACTTTTTTTAACCATAATATTTTAAATTATAGTGCACTTAACGGAATTCTAGTCTACTCAAATGCTGAAATAAAGCAAAGTGAAAAATATATATATATTAATGAAGGTATTGTGTTCTATATAGTGTAGGGCAACATAGAATAGTCAAAATTGAACCTATTAACAACATTAAAAGAATTTTTATTTTGTTCTTATACTTAAAAACTTATTATTTCAAAAGCTATTTTTATAAATGCTACAATGCACTGAAAATATGCGCACTATCTTTACTATTATAAACAAATATCAAAGCTATGGAATGCTATACATAAAAATTCAAATATTATTTTGAAAAGTACACAATACTACAAACTAATTATCATACATTACTGTAACAAAGCAAATGTTTCTGACAAATGACAATAATATGAAAAGTAAAACAATATTTATTAAAATGTTCCTTTTAAAAATCTTGAAGGGGACATTTCAGAAAGAATACCGCAAGGCAAAATTGTTTGAAAACATGCCCTTTTCTCCCAACATGCTCTAAAAGAAAGCAAACTCAAAATAATGATAGCACAATCACACATCACAAAGGCCTCGAAAGCAGTTAAGAACCTTAAAAAAAGCCAAACCATGCATCAGAAATTAAAAAAGCCTCTCACCACAAACCATAAAGGGAAAATCCATTGCACTTAAAATAATAATAAAATGCTGATAAAGGAACTGAGCCTAAGTTTCCACTAAACACACTAGGAAAACAGGACCAAGAAAAAGGGAGCCGATTTTCGGAAAATGCCCAATTCTAGCTTTAAAAGAAATCTAAGCTATTACAAGGCACAGCTTGCAAGGAAAACAGAAAAACTGAGAAACATCTACGCAAAAAGATGAAACTTAATCATATTAGGCTGCATATATTGCCCACATTCATACATTTTACGACGTAAAATGTCATCTCTCCTAGGTCTCCCACGTCC
This sequence comes from Uloborus plumipes, assembly GCA_038373865.1. NCBI lineage: Eukaryota > Metazoa > Arthropoda > Arachnida > Araneae > Uloboridae > Uloborus > Uloborus plumipes. The sequence continues at coordinate 58,698 of JAXGGA010003542.1, read as the reverse complement.
TCTCATCCTGAAATAAAAATTGAATAGACAAATTTTTTTTGATCATGTTTTATCATAGACTTAAAACAATCTTTGATTTTCATTTTAAAGTCATTTCAGTTAATAACAGCAGAATGAATATGAGGTAAGTTAGCAGCCTACAAATTAAACAAAACATAAAAAGCAAAAGCAAAGCTTGCATTAGAAACTCTAACAAGTAAATAAGAAATAAAAGTTACATGTAACTCCAAAACAATGAAACCCAAATATAGTTTGGGGAATAATAAAACAAGTAGAATTTTCTTTTGCAAATATAGTGGGACATATTTAAAGTTGAAAAACATTTTTATTTAGAATTTAAATGGAATTTCTAAACAGATTTAAAATTTGTAAAGCTGGTCCTATTTGTGTAAAGTAATTTTTAAAACTAAGAAATACAATGGAAATAAAGTCATATGCAGTGTATAGTACAGTAGGTAGTCCGTTCCATAATATTTTTAAAAAATTGCCATGAATACAAATATTGGAGACAAACAACAACTTTTAAGCTTTTATTTTTAAAGCTTAAGGTATATGTGTATAGTTTAAATGTTCATAGTTGTTTAGATTTAGCTTTCACAAGTTGAATACTTTGCATTTTTAGCTTATTTTTACAGGTTTCTTTGAAGAAACGTGTCAAGCACACAGCAGCAGCATTTAGTGGTAATTCAACTGCTATATTTTAGCATGTACTTTTAGTTTCGGATATTTTTTATAAACTTTTCTCACTAATACACAATATAAAGCATATTGAGCAAAAATACATACCTGCCAACATGTATACTTAGAAAATCTTACAATTTTTCCTACGAAATTGTACTGAGACAATAACCTATTTCTTAATGAAAATCAGACATTAAATAAGTTATTGTAATTATATCACGGTCACTTTCAGTAGTTTTCTTTCATTTTAATTGATATTTTAACTTTTCTTTATAGTTTCAATTGAATAAATTCATTTCAGTTGCAGTTTTCAGTGACGTATGTGTTAAATATAAGCATGCTGGTAAGAAAAAAAACATGAAATAAAATAAAGTAGTCTTCGGTAGTCATGTTAAAATAACTTATAACTATTAAAAATATTAAAGCACTGATCAGATGTTAAAGGATTGAAATGTCAAGCAAAAGAAGCGATTTTACGAAAATCGCGGTTGAATGTAAACATGTAAAATGGGGAGGAAAAAATTTATAAATTATAAAAATAAATAATTGAATGAGATAACCTAAGGTAGCATATGTTAATGTAACCTAAAAATTTCGCAAATGTTAAAATGTTTGCACGATGCAAAAGGATTGCAGTCCTAACCACGCGGACCAGTTTTCCGCGAAGTACACGTTCATTGATGAAATATGACGAAGTTTAAGCTTTGCCTCACGTATTAATGTATGTAAAGATGTATTCTAACGAAGCTTAGTAGTTGAAATTTAGTTATATATGAAAAAAAAAAACATTAGAATTGATGAAAAATCTGTGAAAAACGTACGATTTTACACCTTTACCGTACGATCGTAAAAAAGGGCAAAATAACGTACATTGTACGGCCAAAACGTACAAGTTGGCAGGTATGAAAATACTTTTATTTTGAAGAATAATATGCTTTTATTTCATTGCATTAACCAGCAAGTTGTGTAATTCCTAAAAATGAGACAAAATGTATAGCCCGTGATTTATGTGCTAAAAATATTGCTCAGTGCAAATAATTGTGATGGTAACGACGGATCAAAAAATAGGGGAGGAAAGAATATTATCAGGGAGAATTTTTTTTAATTATAATAATAATACATATGGAGCGGGGAGGGGAGGGGGGTAGTATCTCCTTTCTTTTTCAAATGCCATTTTTTCATTTTGTGGCAAATGGAAATTTTTAGGTTAACCTTCAACCATATCAGCAGTGCTCAATTTATGGGGCTTTGAAGAATTTCAAGTGAGGCATGAGGATATATAAGATAAAATAACAAATATAACAAACAATGATTTATTCAGTTTTGAATTCATGTGCCAATGGTAAATAAATGAATCAGCCCTCTCATTAGTGTTGTAAAATTAAGTAACAAACTTCAGCAATGTGTACTGCTTAGATATAATTTTTATAATTATTATTTATCTTATTCTAAATGTTTAAATATTTTTCTTACAGTTTTTTAGTGCCAAGTAGAGTTTTACAATTTACATATATATTTATCAATTCATTTAATATTATTTCTCTTTTGTTAGAAAAAAAACCTTCAGCTGTTTGCAAAAAATTTTTCACAGGTTCTCGAGTTTAATAGTTCTCTAATTGATATTTTTCTCTAAAAGAAGAAAGGGAAAAACTTACCAGTCAGTTTTAAAAAAATCAATAAATAAATAATTTACGTATTTTGAACGATTCCGTAAACACAAGTTTTTATGGTTTTTCATTAATTTTTTTATTTCGCAAAAAAAGAAAGGAAAAGAATAAGGGAATCACTGGTCAACAACTTTTTTTCAATAGTTCTTGCCCTCCGTGGGTCAAAAAGGTTGAGAAAAACTATAAAGAATTTAAGTAGTATAATAAAAGATTTAAAAAAGAAAAAAAAAACAAAGTTGAAATGATTCAGTTTATCTGCAAAAATTTGAAATGTATTCCAAGTGGATGATAAAAATATACTCACCATCTTAACAGATGCAACACATAAAATGTGAGTTATTGTAATTTTTTTTTAAAGAGAAGATGGTAAAAATATTACAGTAAATACTCACACTTTAGATGCCACAGACTGAGTCAAATGATGTTTTGGGGAGCGTTGACAATCTTTCCTAGGCCGGCCCCGAGTCCTTTTAACAACAAAAGAGCTCCCAGCTCGGTCAAAACTAAAAGTTGGCCTTTCACATATTGTTGATGGAATAGCTTCACTTGGTAGATGGATTGATCCTGAAGAATCTGTAATTGATGTAGCCTGTAAAATATTCCCACTTGGTGAGCTACCAGGATTGCTGACCCGATCTGATAACTCAGAAGCAATAGCATCGCCCAAACTTGTGGTTAACTGATGGTTGTATGGTACTGGTAATACTTTCTCTTCTGCATCGTGAGTATCAGTAGATTCTAAATCTATGACTAATCCACTACCTTCAGAAAGTTCATCAGCCATATTGTTTTACATCCTGTGTGACAAAAAAAGTAAAATTGTTGAAAATTATTTTTTAAAAATTCAAAGCATTTTATGCATATGCAAATCATGTGGTTGTAAGATTAAATGCATTAAAAATTTAAACTTTAATAACTTTTCCAGGTCTGAAATTTGTTATTTTTTTCCCATGACTTTCCAGAATTTCCATGACCTGTACGAACCCTGTATGGATTCACACTAGGGAAAATGTTTGGTAGGATTTCCCACCCAGACCAACATTTTAAGAGGGATTTTCAAAATTGAAGTGGGATTTTTTTTCTCCAGTTTAGTTTATTATTTGAAAATTGAAGAAAAATGTTTACCTTCACAAAATACTTGCATATCATGAAACACAAAATTCATTTATTTCATGAGCATAACATCAAAAGACAGATCGTTTCATTTATTTGCTAGAACAAAGGTGCATTTTATTGTTACATAAGTAGGGATTTTTTAACTAAATTACTTTTTAAATGGTATGCTAAGGCACTATATTCGGCAATTATTCTAAAAAATGTACGAATGTCTCAAAAAAAAAAGAACATATTGCTGATGAAAATGTTTTGTTGTAGCTTCAGATCAAAATAGGTTTTAAAATACGTTATGTTTGGTGCAACTAAGAGCAAAAGATAAATTCAACGTTCCATAGGTCTTTAAGCCTCCATTAAACTAAATTTTTAAAAAAGTGAGCGGTCCGAAATTCACATGAACCGATTTCCACTGGTAAACTAAAAAATATAAATTAATCTATTTTTTTTTTCCCTTCTGTATCTTTGTGGCTAAATTTTTATTCTTCTGTTCATTATTAACAATAAATTGCCGGATGAAACTATCATAAGCCATTCCTTTTATTTTTATACAAGCTGTCTTCTTAAAATAAATATGAAAAACAAAAAAAAAATTGAGGTGAAATTTTGCTTGTATGGTGATGGTGAACAGCGGGTAAAGGGACCTTGATTGAGATTCAGAGGGATTTCAGAAAAGAATGAAGGCAGGGGTCCCGTTGACGAGCTATAGCGCGTAAAATACACGGATTTCAAGAAAAGGACTCGATATCTAAAACTTAGTGCGTCCGGACGGACGCGCTATTTCCCTTGGCGGCAATTAGTTTCAAATTTCTCAGAAGAAAAATCAGAGAAAAGGAATTTACTCTTTTCTTTAAAAGATTTTTTATCAATGCAAGCTAAATGCTCTATTGATCAAGACGGTCCCCTTCCGCTCGCTTAAACTCCCACAGCAGGGAGTCCTGCTGTGGGACCCTGAGGGAGCACTGGCAGCTATCACTTCGGGAAACTACTGATTCATCAGAGAATAAAGCACTAGAGTAATGTTTTACGATGGGATAATTTTTCTCATCTTGTAAGGGTAATCCCCCCCCCCTTAAATCCCCTATTTCTTGGAACTCTTCTTATTTCGTCCACTAATGCCCACCACCTTTCTTCGGCCCTATTTCGACTTTATTTTCAATCAGGTGTCAATCGCGGATTACCGGATTCCCACGACTGTGAACGCTGTCCGCACATTCATCTAAAAGCATCTTTGCAATCTGTGACAATTTTTTCTTTAAATATTTCAAAATGTCTTAAATACGCAGTTCAATATTCAATTACTTCTGCAAATATATATTGTTACAAATCTTGTAAGTAGTTGTTGTTTTTCCTGCCTTGCATCATTTTCATTAGTTTTGGTTTTATCTGACGTCATGTTGCAAATGTATCTGAAGATATCACTTTTATCATCTGTATACCGGCCCTGAAACACTTTGCAGTTTTTACACTTGCCCTAACTTTAATAAGCGTGAAGACATTTTCGCCGTGGTTTTTTTTTCTTATCGCTAGAATTTGTGAATGGATTGTTAATGTTATGAATGAACAAAATATTCCAGGTTTTTCTCGAATATTGTCGTAATTTCTTTCCGTGTATAAATAGCTGGCCTTGAACACAAGTCAGTCAGTTGTTTTCAGATTTGATTCTGGTGACTCGTTTTCATTCGCTTGGGCGGATGGTTGTTTTGCTTTTGTAATTGCTTAATTACTGTTCACGTTAGATACGTGGTGCTGAGTTACTGTTGAGAGTACAGTGTACTGTTTTGCTACCTAATTGCTGGATGTTTAGCAATTGTTTCCTGCTCATATTGTAAATAGTGTAAATACTTGTAAATAAATTTATAGTTACTTCCTCAAGATTGGAATGCTCATTTGAAGAAAGTTGAAGGTGCTACGGACTCGTTACAATTTTGGCGCCCAACGTGGGGCATCTTCAAGGACTTTCTTGGAATTACCTGTGAATTCGGACTTTTCTTCCTAAGGACTTTTTGACTTCGGAATTTTATGGTGATTACTCGAGCAATGGAGGAACAACTGCAAAAACTCCTTGATGCGATCAACGCTGTTAAAAGTGACATGACTGCGAATCAAGAACAATTAAAGAATGATATGGCGATTATGGCTACTAATCAAGAACAATTAAAGAGTGATTTAACAGCTAGCATAACTTCAAGTCAAGAAGAAATTAAGAATGATTTAACCGCTAGCATAACTTCAAGTCAAGAAGAAATTAAGAGCGATCTAACGTCAATGAAAAGTTTGGTGGAAACTAAATTTATCAACATGGAAAATAAAGTGGAGGCTCTAGAAGATCGAATCATCACAGTAGAAAACCATGTGGAAAAGAAAATTAAAGAATTTGAATCAAAGTTATCAGGATCCTGCAACAACTCAGACAGCGTTGAGAATCGAATCACCACAGTAGAAGACCATGTGGAAAAGAAAACTAAAGAGCTTGAATCGAAGTTATCAGCATCCTCCAACAACTCAAGTGACTGTGTAGCTGCAGCTGGAACTTCTCGTCCATCCATCAAACTGGCCACGTTTGACGGGAAGACCTCGTGGAATGTTTACAAGAAGCAGTTCCTCATCGTTGCAGAAGCCAACTCCTGGGACTCTTCCACGAAAGCCTGTCACCTTGCAGCCTCGCTGAGAGGGGATGCAGCTGAAATACTACAGACCTTCCCAGAGGACAAGCACCATGACTTCGAAGCCTTATCATCGGCCTTGGAGCTTCGCTTTGGCGAATCCTGCCAAAAAGAATTCAGCCAACTTCAGCTCAAATCCCGACTCCAGAGGGCCGGAGAGACTTTGCAAGTGTTTGCAGCAGACGTTGAGAGGCTTTCTCATCTCGCCTTCTCGAACTGTCCTTTGGATGTTCGCGATAGCCTGGCCCTGAACTACTTCATAGACGGAGTGCGAAGTCCAGAAGTCCAGACGGCTCTCCGGATGGCGGACATCAAAGATCTTAAATCCGGTCTGGTCTACGCAATGAAGTTCGAGGTTGCACAGCAAACGTCCCGCAAGGATCGCCATTCAATCAGGGGCGTGGAAGCGAGTGCTCCGGATTCGCACTCAACTTGTCTCTCGGAAATTAAGCGACAAATCAACGAGATCTCGGGGACCCTGAAGAAGATTACGGCTCGTAAAGACCAAAGTAGACAACCACTGAAGTGCTGGAAATGTGGCGGTGAGGGCCACGTACGAAAGAACTGCGAGGCTCTCCAAGAAAAGAAGAAGTCTCCCAAAGTTTTCCAGATTTCCCCCAGAAGTGGCGGCTACAACGGACTCTTCATTTACGCTTATGTGAATGGGTTTCCCTGCGAAATGATTGTGGACACAGGAGCCAACGTTACCATCATTAAGACTGATGTGGCTCGTCAATTTGGACTCAAGATCTTATGGACGCCGCCCTGCGTTACTCACCAAACTGTGACAGGTGACAAAATCGAGATTGAAGGAAAAGTGAACTTAGAAATAATGTTCGGAAGCGCCACTTACCATCACACGGCATTCGTCGCTGACATTACAGATCCCTTCATTCTCGGACTGGACATTTTGAGAAAATTTGATTTTTCTATCGACTTTAAAAATAATGAGCTGCACTCGACGAGGGAAGACATAGCAATTTTCAACACCGAAAATAACTTAAAATCCGCTCATCAAATAATAGCCCAAACAGATTTATCGATTCCCTCTAGATCAGAAGTACTAATACCTGGCTCCATCAAAGAAAACAACAGCTTTAAATTCGGCCTCATTGAATATCCTAACCAGAATAATAGCCCAAAAGGAGTACTGGTGGCCTCTACGCTTGTGGACCTTTCAAGGAATGCAGTTCCTGTGAGAGTCGCCAATGTAACTGAAAGACCGAGGAATATTAAGAAAGGAGAAGTGTTGGCAACTTGTACTCCCGTAAACTGCATCATCAGAAGAATTAATTCCTCCGAGACTGTGTCTTCCGAGTCCTTGACTTCGAAATTAATTGGGAGTGCACCATTATCGACGGATCAAAGATACGCTGCGGAAAAATTGGTGGACAACTTCAAGCAGGTGTTTTCATCTACATCCGAGGATGTTGGTCGCACGAATTTAACGCAGCATAGGATCGACACTGGAGATCATCCCCCTATCAAGCAGCATCCAAGACGACTACCGTTCGCCAAGAAGGAAGAGGTTGAGATCCTTGTAAAAGAGATGCAGGAGAATGACGTCATCGAACCCTCATCCAGTCCTTGGGCATGCCCTATCGTCTTGGTCCGAAAGAAAGACGGCTCCACCAGATTTTGTGTTGATTACCGACGCCTGAATGACATCACCAAGAAGGACAGTTACCCTCTTCCACGGATCGATGACACTCTGGACACCCTTTCCGGACACAAGTGGTTTTTGACCCTGGATTTAAAGAGCGGCTACTGGCAGGTGGAGATACACCCCGACGACCGAGAGAAGACGGCGTTTACAACCGGACAAGGCTTGTGGCAGTTTAAAGTGATGCCCTTCGGCCTCTGCAATGCACCAGCCACGTTCGAGCGTCTTATGGAGTCAGTGTTACGAGGACTCTCTTATGAATCCTGTCTTGTCTACTTGGACGACATCATCATCATAGGACGCAGTTTTGAGGAACATTTGGCTAATCTAAGGAAGGTGCTGCAAAAGCTTAAGGAAGCCAACCTGAAGTTAAGCCCGTCCAAATGTAATTTGTTCCGCCGTGAGGTGAACTACCTTGGTCACATTATCTCTTCAGAGGGTGTACGAACAGATCCAGACAAGGTATCCGCAGTCAAGAATTGGAGCCGCCCCGAAAATGTTCATCAGCTGCGAAGCTTCCTGGGGCTCTGCACGTACTACAGGAAGTTTGTGAAGGGTTTTTCCAACATTGCACGACCTTTGCATAAGCTGACGGAGAGCAAACAAAATTTTGAATGGTCCAAAGAATGCGAGGATGCATTTCTACAGCTGAAGGAGGCTTTAACATCAACGCCTATTCTCTCTTATCCTCAGCCTGGAAAATCCTTCATACTTGACACTGATGCGAGCCACGAGAGCGTTGGAGCTGTTTTATCGCAAGAAATAGACGGTAACGAACATGTCATTGCCTACTGGAGCAAATGCTTATCCAAGTCGGAGCGAAATTATTGTGTCACGAGAAAGGAATTGCTCGCCATAGTTAAAGCTGTAGAACATTTCCATCATTACCTCTACGGCCGTAAATTCCTGCTCCGGACTGATCATGCCTCTTTAACTTGGCTGTTGAATTTCAAGAATCCAGAGGGCCAGGTAGCCAGGTGGATACAGCGGCTCCAGGAATATGACATCGAGATTAAGCACCGAAAAGGTTCGTCACACGGTAATGCTGACGCATTATCAAGAAGACCTTGTTCCGAGAACTGCCATTATTGCTCCCGAATTGAGAAACAGTACGGGATGACAATCCCTACTGCCTGTCAAGTTACTGCTACTTCATCATCTTCAGATCCTGATCCATGGAGTGACGACCAAGTTAGAAAAGATCAGCTTGAAGACCAAGACCTAAAGCCTATCATAGAGTTAATAGAAAAAGACAGTCGGCGACCTAGCTGGCAAGACATTTCTATCTACAGTCCTGCAACGATAAGATACTGGGCTCTATGGAAATCTCTCCAGTTGCGAAATGGCGTCCTGTATCGGAAATGGGAATCTGACGATGGTAAAGCATTCAAATGGCAGTTACTCCTTCCCAGATCAAAAATTCCAGACGTTCTAAAGGAATTGCACAGTAGTCCGACTGGAGGACACTTTGGTATACTGAAAACCCTCCACAAGGTTCGAGAGCGCTTCTTCTGGAGCAAGGCGAAGGATGACGTAGAGAAGTGGTGTCATTCTTGTGACGCCTGTGCTGCCCGTAAAGGACCGAAGAGAAGAAGCCGCGGGAAGCTACATCTTTACAACGTAGGAGCTCCTTTCGAACGAATCGGGATCGACATTCTTGGTCCTCTACCGAAAACTACTGATGGGAACAAATACATTCTCGTTTCCATTGACTATTTTACTAAGTGGCCCGAAGCATATTCCATTCCGGATCAAGAAGCTACCACTGTAGCAGAGACTCTAGTCCAGAATTGGATCTCGAGATATGGGACACCCTTGCAGATCCATTCCGATCAGGGAAGAAACTTCATCTCTGCTGTGTTTAAGGGCCTATGTGATATCCTCAAAATTGAGAAAACTCGAACGACACCACTACACCCACAATCGGACGGCATGGTGGAGAGATTCAACAGGACAATCCTTAATAATCTCTCGCTTATGGTCTCCAAAAATCAACAGGATTGGGACAAGAAACTTCCTCTGTTCCTGCTGGCCTACCGCAGTGCTGTCCACGAGATCACCGGATATTCCCCATCACAGATGCTCTTCGGCCGAGAGCTTCGGCTGCCTTGTGATCTCGTCTTCGGTCTCCCTCCAGATGCGCCTTCATCGCCTGAGGAGTACGTCCAGGATCTCCAGTCCCGGTTGGAGGACGTTCATCACTTTGCACGGGAGCGAATCAACATCGCGACGGAGAAAATGAAGACCCGATACGACACAAGGTCCACTGGCCATGACTTTCAAGAAGGTGACAAGGTGTGGCTATGGAATCCCATCCGACGTAAAGGTCTGTCACCCAAATTGCAGTCGCATTGGGATGGACCTTACACAGTTCTCCACCGGCTGAACGACGTCGTAGTGAGGATCCAGAAGTCATCACATTCAAAACCTAGGGTTGTCCATTATGATCGGCTAGCCCCATACTAAGGCCATAGTTCGTAAAGTAAATCTAAAGCTACCATGGTAATTTGTTTGTAAATTTTGTAAATAACTTTTGCCTTTAATTGTTTGTAATATTACTCTATCAATGGTATTATTTCGTTCATGTTCTCATTGTTATTGTTTATCATGTTTATGATTGGTCATCATGTAATGTGTGCATCTGTAAGTCTTCCCTTGCTTCCTTTCTGGGGATTGTACTGCCCGGGACGTGCAGTCCTTGGGAAGGGGGCAATGTTACAAATCTTGTAAATAGTTGTTATTTTTCCTGCCTTGCATCATTTTCATTAGTTTTGGTTTTATCTGACGTCATGTTGCAAATGTATCTGAAGATATCACTTTTATCATCTGTATACCGGCCCTGAAACACTTTGCAGTTTTTACACTTGCCCTAACTTTAATAAGTGTGAAGACATTTTCACCTGGTTTTTCTTCTTATCGCTAGAATTTGTGAATGGATTACGTAATGTTATGAATGAAACAAAATATTCCAGGTTTTTCTCGAATATTGTCGTAATTTCTTTCCGTGTATAAATAGCTGGCCTTGAACACAAGTCAGTTAGTTATTTTCAGATTTGATTCTGGTGACTCGTTTTCATCCGCTTGGGCGGATGGTTGTTTTGCTTTTGTAATTGCTTAATTACTGTTCACGTTAGATACGTGGTGCTGAATTACTGTTGAGAGTACAGTGTACTGTTTTGCTACCTAATTGCTGGATGTTTAGCAATTGTTTCCTGCTCATATTGTAAATAGTGTAAATACTTGTAAATAAATTTATAGTTACTTCCTCAAGATTCGAATGCTCATTTAAAGAAAGTTGAAGGTGCTACGGACTCGTTACAATATGTATATATATATATATATATATATATATATATATATATTTTTTTTTTTTTTTTTGCGGAGTTGGTAATGAAAAAAAAATGGACCCACTTTTTCAAAAACAATGGGTCCGTGGGAACCAGCTTTGTGAGCACCCAGCAGGACCCCTGGAAGGAGTAATGCAAACAAAAAACCTGAGATTATTCCTATTTTATTAAACTAAACACTAAATAAGTTAATCCATAGGATAATCTAATATAATTTTTTATGGCACAGGCATTAATTAGTGCTTGTTAGAAAAAAAGTCTGACGACACAAAAGTGCAGGAAACTCAAATACTCTGAATTTTTAGAATAGTAGATCTTGGAAAAACTTGAGCTCTTTTTTTATATACTACTATAATGCTACAATTACTCATAATGCAAAAGTTTACTGATATTAATTCAATGTAAAAGTAACAATTTTTAAAAAATCATGTTTAGAAAAGCCATGATTTTGAAAAGTTCCGTTTTCCCAATAACTGATGATGAATAACATTGTACAACACTTCCTACTAGTATTAGAAATAATAATTTTAATCCAGGCATCAAAATGAACAACCTTGTGCCAACTTTATGTATCAAACATATTTATTTGAATATTATGAGAAAAACTATTAAATAGAAATATAGCATGCCCGCAAACCCAGATAATATAGACGAACTCGCGAACGCCGTTCGCAGAAAACTTTCGAAGTTTGCAGAAAATTTTTGCATTTTGTTAAAAAAGTTATAAATTTAGGAAGTTTTCTATCTGAAATATGTCTTGATTTTGTTCATTGTGGGGCAGTAGCTTGTTACATACGAAACTGACACATTCATTAATCATGACGAATTGACAACCAACCTCATGGTAGAACCTGCACTTCATACAACTTGATATTTTTGTTGTTGGTAGCACTTTAGGATTCAGAAGCCCACTTTTTTTTGCAGAAAATTTTAAAGAAATTATTTAAGTTTGCAGACAGTTTTACATTTTATCTAAGTCTGCATGCCCGTATAGCAAACTTAAAAAAAAAATCTGTAAACTATACAAAAGAGAATCTTTTAAAGACAAAATTTCAGCGCCATAACCAGACTTGTTTTGGAGGGTTTTTTACCAACATATTTCTCGCTAAATCTATCGATCAACCTATATTATAGTAAATTTGATTTCATGTTCTGTATTCTATTGTTTTTTGTAAGTAGATGCTTAAAGGGCATTAACATGAAAAATAAAATAATAACATATCTTTGCAATGAAGGAAAAAATTCTGATGTGTACAAAGCATCTTTGCACAAGTTAAAAAGTTTTATATTACAAAGGTTATATATAAAAAAGGTGTATGAAATTATGTTTGCAAAAACTTACAATAAAGATAAATACCACAGATAAAACAATAAATTTGTGCTTTCATTCAATAATGATAATTTTACTCTTGATTTCATTTTCAAATGAAATTGAAAAGTAAATAAGAAAATTAAAAATAACATATTAATATTATTTTTCAGCAAAAAAGGGCATTAAAAGGCATTTTTTGGAATAGTTTTGAAAATTTTCGGAAGGGATTTGAGCCATAAAAACCCACCCATTAAATAAGACCCTGAAAAATTTCTTGCATTTTTAAATTACTTTTTTTTAATTTATCATTTGGGTCATAGTCACAATGAGTTGGGGGATAAAAAAGTTCCATACCATCGAAACTTTAAGCATGAAATTTGGCACTTGCTGTTGGGTGTTGGAAGTCTAGGCGTTAAATCGAAACTGTTAGTCGCAAAATTAGACCTCTTATTTCTAACACCACTCCCTACCAGATCTGTTAATTGTTGTCCTTTTTACATATTTAACTCAACATAAAAGACAAGTGTGAAAAAGTGGATTTTTTAAGTTTTTGTTTAAATGGAAGTTTTTTAATCAAATGCAGAGTATAGCAGAGTTGCCTTGTGCAGACTATTTGCGTGAAAGGGCATTCCATCCACAAAACTTTGAAAGAAATCTCCCCTCCAAAAATCATTTTAATACTTCCCATGCAATAAACATCTAAAAAAATTACGAGAAATAACCTTGGGCAGTTTTTTCATCATAGAAACGGAATTAGCACTTTAAACTAGGGATGGACCGGATAGTGATTTTTCCGGATACCGGATATCCGGTGGCTCATCTCAAGCCGGATACCGGATATCCGGAATTGTACCACCGCATTACAATTACATTGCATGTTCGCTTATTTTTATGTAATGCAGTTTCAAAACAATAAGTCAAAGTTGTTTCTCGCATTATTTCTATAGAACATGTTAAATACTAGGGATGCACCGATTAATCGGCAGTACCGATTAATCGGCCATAATTGGCCCATTTGGCGATTATTAATAATTGGCAAAATCGGGCCGATTAATCGGCCGATTTTTTTTAAAAATATTACTCTTAAAGTATGCCTTCACTAAGAAACTACGATAAATAAATTTTTTTAGAGTAATAATCCTCACAGTTGATTTAAAGTTTTTAATAAATTAATTCTCCTACTTTGAATAAATATACATAGACAATGTTGTAACATTTTTCATGTGGCGACAGTTTCCTCCTTAGTACGGTGTTTTTTTAGATAACCTCTAATTTTCACAAAGAATAAAAGTCTTGAATTAACTTGCTACTGATTACTAAAAAAATTAAATTTAAATTACTCCTAAATTGGAGTACAGACTGAATTCCCCTTTTTCTGAACTTTTATGTCCAACTAGCGGTACCCGCACGGCTTTGCCCGTGGTATAAAATAAAAATTTCATTTGTAAAATAATTGATATAGCAGAAGAAATGCTCTATTTTAGTTGTAATTCAACTATAATTCCTTCAAAGTATGATATAAAAATCTGGTATGGACCCCACGCTACTTAATTTTTATGTGTAAATTTCTTAGTAGATGCCTTAAGTGCTAAAATAGTGCTTGGAGTGAGCAAGATAACAGTTCAAACATTTATATCTCTAGTTTGCCGCGAAACAATGCAAAAAAAAAAAAAATGTTTCACAATGATTAATCTCCTAAATATCGCCGATTTTAACATCATTCAGTGGATTTTTCGCAAAATATCGCCAATAGCGCCAAATTGAGTCCAAATATAAAAAGAAAGCAATTTTTTTCGCCAACTTGGTGATATGTCGCCAAATTGGCGGCAAATGCTTGACGACCAAAAGCTTGGCGATATATTGCCAAGTGGTCGGGCCAATTCATATCACTTTTGTCTGCATTGAAATGAACACTGATTTACTCCATAAAAGGGGTAAAACACCCCCTTGGAACATTCGAATGCAACCCCAAGGGAAGATGTACAAAAATAAGCCAAAAGAGAAAATAAGAACAATTTTGTTGCTCACAGAAACCAACAGAAATCTTACCAAAGTTTAAAAGAAGAAGAAAGTTTTATTTCCTAGCTTTAAAAACAAAACGAACGATGCAATAACGCAATTCATACGATATTTGGTTAATCTGTGCTTTAGGTACCCTTTTCTCGCTAAATGGGCGATAGGCGCGCCAAGCGTGGTAACCCTGGCTATTTTGCGTAGTTTCTCTCGGAGCTTTCACTTCCGCGAGACACGCAAAAACGCGCCAAGTAATGTCCCAAAGCATTTTCACCCGGAAAAGACAGGGTTGCCAGAGAATTGAAACAAATAAATACTACGCCTCCTCTAAAAAAAATATTACAAAGTAATACTGTTTCCAAACGTCGCCAAAATCAATGTTGCCAAAATGCGAAATCTATGAAAATGAAAAAAAAAAAAAAAAATCCGCCAAATCTTTTAATTAAGTCATTAGTATATTGGAAACAGGGTTGCCGGAAAAATACTACGCTCCTTATTTGGGCCGAAAAAATATTACCGTAGTATCAAAAATACTACGTCTGGCGACGCTGGAAGAAGAACGAAACAAAAATAGGTATGAACACGTAACCATGGTAACAACATGAAAAGTTGATTTCCGTTGATAAAATAATTCTTTTCATCTTTCTTTTCAAACAAATTTTATTATCAAGCTGAACCATTTTAGAATCGTTTGGCTTGCTTTACTGAAGGTAAGCCTTGAATTTCGGGATTCTAAAAACAATTATTACAGCTCTCCTGATGATCGTAGAAACTTCGAAAAAACTTCATTTTGTGCAGAAAATTTCAAGCTTTCGAATGACATAAGACTTGAAAATGTGTATGAAATATTTCTTCCCTATTTTATCGAATTTCCGCTAAGAATTCGAATAGAAAAAGAACGAAATGGAATGTTCGAAAAATCGCTTCGAGGTGCAAAACTACATGCTACAAATTAATTTTGTGCCAAGTGGCGTGAAAATCGACCGAACGGTTTTGGCGCTACGCGCGTAACAGACAGAAAGAAAGACAGACCCACCTTCAGCTTTATTATTAGTAGAGATTAACATAATTAACAATGTGTTAATGTAATGTTATTGACAATAATATGAAAATTGGTTCTAAGATATTTGATAAAATATTGAAATTATTTTGAAAATTGGGAAAATGGGAAAAAAAATCTTCTCTTGGAAATAAATTACTTACTATTTCTAAACTCGGAATTGTACAAGAGAGAAAAAACAGTGATGGCAAAATTGGTAGTATTAACAACAGTCATCCTTATCGTTAATCAGCCGATTATCAACAACCGATTAATCGATAATCGGCCAATTTGCTTATCGGTGCATCCCTATTGTCGAGTTAAGTTTATCAAATGAAGTAATTTTCGCCAACTAATCATTGTTTTAAAAATTATTCTCTGTTTATTTGTGCATAATAAAGTGTAAATGGCTTGTATATGAGTCATTCATTAAGGGTTTTGAATAGTTTGACCACTTTGTGTAACAGAGGAAACAAATGAGGTTTGAAAAATATATTTCTAATCGCAAAGAAAAGTTCATTACAGAACAAGTATAAAATGAACTAAACATCCTAAAGCTAATTCTGTCTGCAATTTCAAGAAAAAAATATTTTTTGCACCATTAATGCGACTGTAACAGAATGGACATCCCACAGTGCAAATTAACTATCATCAGCAAAGAGTTTTAGGCTTATCTTAGTTGCTGACTATATAATTCAATGTATCAAAGTAATCACAGCAGGTACATTACTTGTACTTCTTTAAAAAAATATCACATTGAATGCAGTTGCTTATTTTATTTCTGAAAGGCTTGTAACAGAGTGGACAGTTTGAAACATAAAAAAATCAGCAGAAAGGGTGTCAGAAGAATTTTTTGTGCTGTGCATTGCAAATGATTTTGTTGTTGCATTTCAACTTAATCTGAAATTGCATTTTAAGTCCTAGCAATTTAAAGCTGTTGCAGATCATTTTTTCTTTCTTTTGCCAAAGATTTTTTTTTTTTTTTTTTGAGTCCTTTATAAATGGCTTATGCCTAAATAAGTAATACTTGGTTACACACAATTAGATGGAGAACAAATTAAAAAATACAATTAATTGGTGGTAAATATTAAAATTAATTACCAAAATTCTGAAGAATCAGGACTGATTTGTAACATTTTCGCTGAAATGACCGGCCAATGTTAGATAGGTTATTTATTGCATGTTATTTTCAATTATAATAAAGCAATAATAGTGGCAAAGTAAAAAATATCTAATTACAACATCATTGGGTGTTAATAGATCGCAATTGTTTTAGAAGTACAAAAACTAAAAATAAAAGAATTCAATAAATAAAATTATCTGAGAATTTATATTAAAGCTACTGCGATTAATTTTTATGAACTAACGATATGATCGTAAGTTTTTTTCAACCTTTTGTCGCACATTAATCCTTGAAGGTTTGTAGCTTTTTCATTCTAAATATTTTAACTAAAATATTTTTGAAAAGCTGAAGACAATCATACTTTATCTGGAAATTGTGAAAAATCAAATATGCAGAATGCTTCCATGTCCAGTACAAAATCGAAGAAATAAAATATAATTTTTGTTTTAGAAACAAAAATTGGTAAAAAGGAAAGATGAAATGTAATTACATCATCTAAAAGGTTTATCAAACAATGATTTTTTTAACTGGGATTTTTGTAAAAAAGAAAATATTCAATTAGGTCCTCGAATCATACCGGATAACCCTCACATCAATCCCGGATATCCCCCACATCAACACCGGATACTTTGCCGGATATCCTGCAAAAATCTTCCGGATATCCGTATCCGGGGCAGTCAGCCGGATCGGATATCCGGAAGTACCGGATACTTAAAATATCAGCCAGATAGGCCGGATACCGGATAGTTATCGGATATCCGGTCCATCCCTACTTTAAACATGCTTATTATAATGCATGTGCAAATCCCCTGCAACTTTCTCTTAATTGATATCCTAAAGCAGCAGTCCCAGGCTTTTATTTTGTGGTAAGGATTCATTACTTCACACAACTTCGGATCTACATTCTTTATTGAAGTTACTTTTACAAAATCTTGACGACCAAAAAGTTGTTACTTTGACTAACGGCAAATAACTAACCACTAAATAGAACAGCATATTTTATCAAAATATGTTCAATATAATGCAGACAACATTTATGTATTTTGAAAAAGTCTTAAATATTACGTTTGTAGTTCTAATTTTAGGCAAAATGCATATCAATTTGTTTTCCAAAACAACAGGCTCATTAAAAGATCATTGGAACTCTTGTGTTAAAGCAAAATTTAGATATAATTACATCTCATACAAATTTAAATGAAAAAACAGTGCAATGTCAAATGAACTAGTAGCATCATTTCAGATAATTGATGAATATCTACGAAGTTTACAATAAAAATAACTGAAACTTAAAAGATAAATATAAACTAAAACTGGAAAAAAATGTTATAGAGGTCACAAATTTATAAACAGAACAAGATCGATGCATGATGAACAAATTAAAAGTACAAAAATACAAACTTGAATAATATAAACAAACCTAAAAATATACAACTTCTTTCTCACGTCCCCAGATATTGAATCATATTTTTAGGAATTTTAGTCATGTATAAAATTTAAAAGCGGTGATGCACATATAAAAACTAATCGAAACACACAATCATAACTAAAATATTATTGAATTAAATGATTGTCTTTTTATTTTCTCATTTTCAACTACACACGCACAGAAAACAAAATTACGAGAAGAGTTGAGATGCACATCATATGGATTTAAATTTCAAACAAAAAGTAAAAAGTTTCTCTCTTCAAATGAGATTTTCTTGGAGGAAAAAAAATCATTAACTCAGAATAAGAAGTTTTTTTTCTCTAGTTTTTTAAAAAGGTTTTGCGTATTTCTTGAAATTTTCCCCATCATTGAGTAATTTCTCATTTTCCTGAAACTTCATTTTTGGGAAATACGTGCTCCCTATGGTTACTTTACGATTTAAAACCCAATAAAAGTAATTAACTAATCAACAAATAAATTTTTAAAATAGAATGCATATTCAAATTTCAATTTTGGCGCATGTGCCTGAATCCGGGTTTAATTTGCCGATCCTAAAATTATTTTGTGGGACTTCTATATGCGTGGTAGGGACCGTCCGTGTAACAAACTAATTCGCATGTCCATACAAAAGAAAATAAGTCTGCCTAACAAAAAGAATTTATGAGAGCAAATACATTATTAATGCATAGTTTCTCAATTACTTTCCGAGATTTTCAGTATAATGGAAATCATTTAATAACTAAAAACAGGTTCAGACATTCAATTTTATGTAAATTTTTACTAGTCAGATTTCAGACACTATTTACGTGTGAAAATATGTTCTGAAAACTGTTCGGATATTGCAAAAAGCTCCTTTCAGTCGTTTGAAGAATACGACACACATATGTCCCATTTTTTTCCATTCCTAACTGTCATCCTTTCTCAAGGCATGTCAGAAGGGGCCCGGCTCGAGAAAACTATCAGCGTAGTAATGAGGCCCGGAGGTCCCTAGTCTAACAAAGTAAGGAGGCCGGGAGACCAAATTGACAAGGACCCGCCTCATTATCAAAGAGGCTCTCAAAGTTCAGGTTTCCGTAGCCCCCCCCCCCCCCCCCAACTGATAACATTAAAATGTACCAACCTTTCGGACTCCCCTCCATCCTCCCAAAAAATAAAGAAAGAAAATTAGCAATGCACTGTAAAACAAGATACTTATGGTGGATTTGCTTCGCCCTGTGCGCGCAAGATGAGTATTTAATTCTATTTTCCTCAATTTACGCTTATGAAGTGCTTATCGGCGCTACCTTTTTTAACTAAAATAATACTAGAACCCTTGCGAATGCGACTCGATTACTTTTATTTATTTTTTTACACTTTTTATCAGTCTAACATGCTGATCCACTAGAGAGTTAGGCACGGATCCAGAGTGAGAGGGGCGGAGGTTCATGACCCCTTTCCTTAAACGGCCAAATATAGCTTCGAACTGTATTTTTAAGACTTATATTGTGAAAAAAAGGTAAAAAAAAAAAAAAACATTTTGGCTCAAAAACTGCAGACACTTTGGTTCCTCCCTTTCCAAGAATGACCCCCTCCTAAACCAGAAGTTAAATTCGCCCTTGAAGGAGCTAGCGGACCCCTAGGCATCCACGGTTTTCCTTTCAATACAAATGGCATTCGATTAAATTCCTATTCAATCGGGGCTTTTTTTTTTTTTAAATTTGATGCGGATCTCGAGGAATCCTTCTTAATAATAAGGCGAAGCGTTGCCTTATCGAGCTAATATCTACTTTCTTCTTTAAAACCGCAAGAAAAAACAACTGCATAAAGCGACATTTTTCTTAAGTCGTCAACTACATAAATTCTGTACCTCAGAACCAGACTAACGTAAGTCCATTTTCGTCATTTTTCAGTAGAGGGGAAAAACGATGTATTCGACAATCGTTTTTCCCCTCTACCGAAAAATGACGAAAATGGACTTACGTTAGTCTGGTTCTGAGGTACAGAATTAAGCTTTCTATAACAATTAAGAGCTCTTTTGGTACGTACTAATAAACTACAGTGAGAAATGAATAAACAAAATTTACTGCAAAATACGATCGAGCAATATTGACAAGACTCTTGTCAAAACTATTGCTTGTAATAGTAATGAACTAACTGTTGTTTTGTAATTCTTGTTGATGACGCTTTATCATCAGTTAGCCTTCTGCAGTGACACTTTTTAAATTAGATTAGCATTAAGGATGTGCCCCTTTCATTCTCGGTGTGCGATATCACCTACAGCCTTGGCCCTTGAACTTTGGTACAAAATTACCTCGAACCCTGGGGTTTTGCCCCTCGAAGCGCTTTAAGTTTTTGAATTATCATTATTTTTTAAAGTAATTATTTTAAGTTACAATGTCACATAAATTACCTATTAATAGAATGAAAGATCTCTCACACCCCTTGAAATTCTATATCATGCGAAAGAGTCTTTTTTTCTGCGTCAGATTAAGCTTGTTCCAATTTCCTCAACTAATTAAAACACCAAACGTAATGTCCCTACTTTAGCACCCTATGATAAACTCATTTCATGCCCGGGTGTCACCGGAGACTACGAGTTTGAAGACGACTGTTCAAACACTCTTTTTGTTATATGATCAGAAGACCCTTAACACCTGTAGTGGGAAAATTAGGTACAAATTAGTCTGGACCTCTGGGGGAGGACGCTCTTCGAAAAATTTATATATTTATTTATTTTATTTTATTATTATTATTATTATTATTATTATTATTATTATTATTATTATTATTATTATTATTATTATTATTATTATTATTATTATTATTATTATTATTATTATTATTATTATTATTATTATTAAAATTATTATTATTATTATTATTTTGAACAATGACAAATTGCTATATGCTTTCTTTTTGAACCTCAAATGTCAACTGGTCTCTCTTTCAGATTGTCAGTCTGCCAACGACTTGCGTCGCGGAAGGACCTGCTCGCCAGCCCCTGCAGGGAACCTATGTTGCACATAGTGGCAAAGAAGCCCACACACACCTATCGCAATTCCTCATTGCAAAATACATAATTTAAATTCGAGATTTTTAAATTAAAATTCGTTTTTTATTAGCCTACTTTCCCGTTAAAAATAAAAGCAAGACGAAAAAAGTATTAAAGTAGCTTAATGCATCTAAAAAATATCGCCAAGTCCAAAAAGTATCGCCAAGTTAAAAAAATAAAAAGGTAAAATGAATATCGAAAAATTAAAAATTTGAAAGTAGGGTATTGAGATGGGGAACTTGTGTGTCAGTCGGTCGGTCAGTCTGTCTGTCCCCCCCCCCCCTAATAACTTTTGAATGAACATTCCGATTTGGACGAACTTTTTTTTTGTTGGAAAGATCTCGGCGAATACAGCTTATTCCCATATTTGATTTTTCGATTTGAACAATTTTTGGTTCAACTTTGAACCGTTCAAACAACCTGTCCCGCGATACTAACTTTTGAGTGAACAGTCCGATTTGAACAAACTTTTTTTTGTTCGAAAGATCTTATCAAGGATACTTCATTACCGTATTTAAATTTTTAATTTGAATATTTTTTCATTCAACATTGAACCGTTCAAACAACCTTTCCCCACCTAATAACTTCTGAGTGAACCATACGAATAGAATAAACTTTTTTCGTTGGAAAGATCTCGGAGAGGCTCATTCCCATATTTCGCTTTTTGATTTGAACCATTTTTCGTTCACTATTGAACCTTTCAGAAAAAAAATTTAACATTAGCGCCTACGGGGAATTTAAGGTGAATGTTGATCCTGAACTTAAAGTCGGATTTCCTTCAAACTAACTTTGTAAGAAAATGGTTTTGATAAATAATGTTTGTAAAGTACTTTTCTGAATAAACTTCTGTGAGGACTCTGATTCCGACTCCGACTCCGCAAACATGGCGGAAATGCACCCTCAGAAAAAAAATGACTGACTGTGCAGACGATTTTTTGTTTATTTATTCATTTGTTTTATTTTGTTTGTTATTATTATTATTAGTATTTTTGGCAGACGATTTTTTTTTGTAACAAAAGTGTTTCATTCACGAGGGCATTTTATTCTTTATTTATATTTAACAACTGGCAACGGATTAAAAGTGAAATTCGAGACATTTTATCAATGGACGAGTTTTTTTTCTTTTCTTTTTTTTTCTTTCTTTGATAAAATGTGTTTTGATGTACTTTGTACTTTTATTTTATTTTTTTTTTTTGAAAACAATTGAGGAACTTTTCTATGGAAGAACTGTAACAGTTACATTCTTTAAAAGGTGCGACAAAACTTTATTTATTCATTTATTTACTTTTTATGTGTCTATTTCATCTGATGAGAGGGGTATATTTTGCTTTTAGAAATCAGCTTTAAGTGCTAAAAAGGTATGTTTGACATAATTTTTAGTCTCAGATAATTAAGAGCATAATGATCAGATGCTAGAATGCCTACTTTCTATAGTAGATGTACGGGATCGATGTACGGGAAAGTAGGCTCGTTTAGTTCTTGACAGAACTTCTTGTTTTTAATTGCTTCGTTATGCATATTTTAATAAATTTAATTTTTACTGCAGGTGGGAGCGGAATTTTTCTACTGCTCTCATTGTAATGAGCGCTTTAACTAAATTATATTTTTTACAGAACGGAGTGCGTCATTTTTATTTCATTCTAATCATAAGGAGTACTTTATCCTAGCAAATGATTTAAATTTTTGCGAACCAAATAAGAGTACGAAGAAATCTTCGAAGATTCGTGAGCGTTAGCGAGCAGAGGGCAAAGTCCCCTATTATTCTAAAATTTTTACCCCATACTTCATTTTAAGTTAAAAATGTCGGAATCTGTTCTCCGCCGGAATTAACTGAGAAGCTCACTGAAGCTGAGCTTCTCAGTTAATTCAGGCAGTATTTCATGTTCACTAAAACGAGGTTCGGCTGAGCTAAATTGATAGCTAGTGCTAGCAGTAATAAAAAACGTGAAAATCGGGAAAACGTAAAATCGAGGTCTGGGTTAGTAATCTAATCATATTATTTTGTAACTGACTTTTCCAATGAACTAGGGGAAAAAAAGTATAATCCTTAATGGTTTTTTGTTTTTAGATACAATTTCATTCATAGTACGTTTTACAATAACAAATTGTGTAAATATTTGGCATTCGCAGAAAAATAAATAAATACAGTGAACTCTCACTTATACACCGCCTCATTTATGCACTTTTGTCACTTATACGACGATTTTCAGCTGTCCCAGTACATTCCATAGTAAAATAATGATAATTTCATTCGTTTATGCGTCGCTCTAAAGATAAATATTTCACTTATGCGCCGAATTTTTCGAAAAATGTAAACAATTTAATTTATTTTCTTGAAAAATGAGCATGTTTCTTCACTTTCCCCTTTAATCCTTCTCTTTTATTGCTCACGGAAGGCATTTTTCCCACATGAACTAAAGTTCGGAGAGGAACAATTATCTATATGGATCGTTTTAAAAGGACCAGTTTGTGATTAGCTATGCAACAATTTTTGTTTTCTCTTTATCATTGCAATTAGGTTTCAGTAATTGCCAAACCGTAGTAATATGACCATTTTCTATAGAAACCATCTTATTCATTCTCTCATTAGAAATTGTGTTGCATTTTAGACTTTTAAATAGGCTTGTTCACTTATTATGCGTCTCTCTCACTTGTGCGCCTTTTTCTGTTGGTCCCTTGGGGCCGGCGCATAAGTGAGAGTTCACTGTAAGTGAATCAATAGTGACGTAGATAATTAAGGGCTTTGAATGCTTGAACAGTTGTAGGGACACTCTCCGTTTTTTCTTCTTCGTCTTCATTATTTTATTACTATCATCGGAAGCGGATATTAAATTTGATATTCTGAGAATTCGTAATGTAAAATGACTTCAAGAAACTCAAGAAGGAGGGTGTCCGCAGCTTTGGTACTGCGTTTTGTGTGAAGGAAGATCAGATTGGACGATAGGAAGAAGCCCCTCTTATATAACCCTGAAGAAGAAAGAAAAAAAAAAAGAAGGAGAAGAAGCCAGAGCGGCTTTAAACAGCTATGAAACTAATTTGTCTCGAAAAAATTCTTGAAAAAAGTTTGTGAGTCTTGTAGATGCAAAACGATTTTGATGTGTTTGTCGAAAAGCGTATTAAGCGGACTTCTTGAAAAAGAAAAATAATAGTTTAACATTCTCTGTAAAGCCCTTTTCAGGGACCTGGAGAAAAGGACTTCAGATGTGGGTTGGCGTACGAAACGGACAACTAAAATCGGGATTCCACTGTATATCACGAGCACTTTGTAAATAAACTGTAAAACAATTCTAAAGTAACTTATTTCTGAGCAAAACAGCAATTAGTAAATCACCACGTACATGGTTTTTTTTTTTTTTTTTTTTTTTGTCGAATCACTGGAATGTATCGAAAAAAGTGAGGGAAAAAGTTATTGCAGTAGCTGTGAAAGTAAGCAAAGTTGATTTTACGAGACAGCAAAACTTCTCTTTGAAAATATTAGGCACGACGCCATGGTTTTCTTTTTAAGCAGGTTAACTGGAAAAAAGTAAACATACCCGGAAATAATTTTTGACTCAGACCTCTGGGTTCTCGTGAATCGGTCGACCTGGCGTGACCTTTCAGTTTCTTCAGCAACAAATCAAAATGTCATTGCAGACGATTTTCTGGTTTTAAAAACGTCCCGTTGAAAAATATGTAAAATAAATCCAGTTTTAAATGTAGCTCATGACACCTGAAAAATGAAGAACGAATTTTGAAAGTTTTCCTCGGTTTTCTATACATTGTTATATTTCCCTGGCAGAAGTTTTTACTTATGCTCAATAATTGCACTAATCTTATAAAATTTTTCTGTAAAGTTACCATTGTTAACTGTTGTTGTTGTTATCGGAATCACTCTGGTACCAGAGCCCGAGTATACACATCTACCCGATTTAAGGCGGAACGGGTACGGCTTCCGTTTTTAGGAGCACCATTAAGGTGGGAATCCGATTTAGCTCAACATACATACCCTAACAGCCGTTTATAGTGCAGGCAGCCATTCACAACACACTCATTGACACAGAGAAAAGATAAGGACAAGAGATAGTGAAAGTATGTCCATGTCCGAACCGGTATTCGAACGTGGGGCTTCTTCATCCCGGACAGAATCTTCTGACCACTAAACAAGGTGGCCGGCGACCATTGTTAACGGGTGTAACGTTTCACAACTTCTGCAGCAAGCTGTTTCGGTTTTTAAAAAGCTCTTCTTGTTGGAGGAAAGTTTCCGGTAGCCTGCGTAAAGTTTCACCAAGCGTTAAAATTACTGTAAGGTTAAAATTACTTCAAAGCGTTTGCGTTTAAACTAACATCGGCACAGAGCTCTTAAAGTCTTAGGAACGTAACCAAGATGTGTTTTAACCGGCCCAGTGGTAAAAAGCGCTTTCTTTGAGAACTTTTTGTACGTGGCAAGTTCGCGGTTTGTAATTGAAGATCCTATCGTTTGTAATTGAAATAACTTACTAATTTTTGCGAAGTTGATTGGTAGTAGAAAAGCATGAAACTGACAACATTAAATGAACGATGAATTGAAAGTAATCTTCCAGCCTGATGAGTGCTCTCTTTTCTTCTTCTTTCTTTTGTCCGAGAATTCTGGTGCAACCTTTCACAGAAATAGGAGAAACGTTATGCTATAAAGTTAAAAATGCAAGACAACGTGTCCAAAAGTACAAATAAAATGTTTAACAAGAAGTTCTGTCAAGAACTAAACGAGCCTACTTTCAAGTACATCGACATCGGCATTCTCGCATCTGATCATTATTCTCTTGATTATCTGAGACTGAAAATTATGTCAAACATACCTTTTTAGCACTTAAAGCTGATTTCGAAAAGCAAAATATGCTCCTCTCATCAGATGAAATAGACACGTAAAAAGTAATTAACGAATAAATAAAGTTTTGTCGCACCTTTTAAAGAGTGTAACTGTTACAGTTCCTCCGTAGAAAAAATCCTCCATCGTTTTCAAAACAAGAAATAATAATAATAAAATAAATAAATTAATAAATAAAAGTACAAAGAGCATCAAAAACAGTGGTCGGAAGTAGCGCGCTACAAGTAGCGAAACTACTGTAGTAGCTATATTTTTTAGTAGTTTGTAGTGTAGTGCACTACTTTTCAAAAATGTAGAGTAGTGAGTAGCGCGATACAAATAAATAGTAATTTGTAGCGATTTATGAAAACTACTTTTTAATTTGTAATGGAAAAAATAGATAGATAAATGAAAAAATCCCAAAAAAAAGGGGGGGGGGGATAAATTCTTTCGAATCTGGTTTAATCGAATCCCATCGGTGTAAATCTTGTCCGGAAGCACCAGCGAACGCAATGAGAAATAAGAACTATAAAAATGTGAGCTGATCTCAGATACATTATTTTGACGCCATGCATTCTATCTGTTTGACGTCATTGGTTTATTTGCCATTATAATTTTCATATTCCGACAAATAATTTTCATAATCCTAAACATTCCGTGGCAAGAAATTATTAGAAATTTGAAGGGTAAATTTTTCAATCGTTTCAACTTTTGAATTTTATCTTGCGACGAATATTCGTAAAATTGTAAAACAAAATCTTAAAAAGACAAATTAGAGCAAAAAAAAAAAAAAAAGCAGACAAATTCCAAGTAATATTCCGTGTCCAAATAAATTAATTTATTAATCTAAATCACTTTTCGAATTTTTTCGGTCAATCCTCAAACGGTGTATGCTTTTTTTTATAATTTATTTTTTTTTTCAAAGAAGCGAAGTAGCGACAACATTTCAAAAGTAGTTTGTAGTCGCTACATTTAAAAAAAAGTAGTGGTAGTTGTAGTTAACTACATTTATAACAACGTAGTTGTAGTTGCAGTTCGATCTCTACTAATAATAAAGCTGTCTGTCCTTCTTTCTGTCTGTCTGTTACGCGCGTAGCGCCAAAACCGTTCGGTCGATTTTCATGCCACTTGGCACAAAATTAGTTTGTAGCATGTAGTTTTGCACCTCGAAGCGATTTTTCGAAAATTCCATTTCGTTCTTTTTCTATTCGAATTCTTAGCGGAAATTCGATAAAATAGGGAAGAAATATTTCACACACATTTTCAAGTCTTATGTCATTCGAAAGCTTGGAATTTTCTGCACAAAATGAAGTTTTTTCGAAGTTTCTACGATCATCAGGAGAGCTGTAACAATTGTTTTTAGAATCCCGAAATTCAAGGCTTACCTTCAGTAAAGCAAGCCAAACGATTCTAAAATGGTTGAGCTCTAGAATAAAATTTGTTTGAAAAGAGAGATAAAATGAATTATTTTATCAACGGAAATCAACTTTTCATGTTGTTACTATGGTTACGTGTTCATACTTATTTTTGTTTCGTTCTTTTTCCAGGGTTGCCAGACGTAGTATTTTTGATTCTACGGTAGTATTTTTTCGGCCCAAATAAGGAGCATAGTATTTTTCTGGCAACCCTGTTTCCAATATACTAATGACTTAATTAAAAGACTTGGCGGATTTTTTTTTTTTTTTCATTTTCATAGATTTCGCATTTCAGCAACATTGATTTTGGCAACGTTTGGAAACAGTAGTATTTTGTAATATTTTTTTTAGAGGAGGCGCAGTATTTTTTTGTTCCAATTCTCTGGCAACCCTGTCTTTTTTCCGGTGAAGATGCTTTGGGACCCTGCTTGGCGCGTTTTCAAAAAGTCAACTACGCAAAATAGCTAGGGTTACCACGCTTGGCGCGCCTATCGTTCATTTAGCGAGAAAAGGGTACCTAAAGCACAGATTAACGAAATATCGTATCAATTGCCATATTGCATCGTTTTTTTTAAGTGTTTCATTTCGGAAAATGTATTGTTTTGTTTTTTAAGCTAGGAAAGAAAACTTTCTTCTTCTTTTAAACTTTGGTAAGATTTCTGTTGGTTTCTGTTATCAACAAAATTGTTCTTATTTTCTCTTTTGGCTTATTTTTCTCCATCTCCCTTGGGGTTGCATTCGAATGTTCCAAGAGGGTGTTTTACCCCATTTATCGGGTAAATCAGTGTTTTCAATGCAAGGTGATATGAATTGGTTAACAAAAGTGATATGAATTGGCGCGACCACTTGGCGATATATCGCCAAGCTTTTGATCGCTAAGTA
The DNA here is from genome assembly GCA_038373865.1 of Uloborus plumipes. Taxonomy (NCBI): domain Eukaryota; kingdom Metazoa; phylum Arthropoda; class Arachnida; order Araneae; family Uloboridae; genus Uloborus; species Uloborus plumipes. The sequence goes on along the minus strand of JAXGGA010003542.1, from coordinate 30,501 downwards.
TTTGACGCCAAATTGGCGAAAAATTTTTTTTTTTTTTTTGATTTGGGTTCAATTTGGCGCTGTTGGCGATATTTTGCGAAAAATCCACTGAATGATGTTAAAATCGACGATATTTAGGAGATTAATCATTGTAAAACATTTTTTTGCATTATTTCGTAGCAAACTAGGGATACAAATGTTTGAATTGTTATCCTGCTCACTCCGAGCACTATTTTAGCACTTAAGGCATCTACTAAGAAATTTACACGTAAAATTAAGTAGTGTGGGGTCCATATCAGATCTTTATATCACTTTAAAGGAATTATAGTTGAATAAAACTAAAATAGAGCATTTTTTCTGCTATATCAATTATTTTACAAATGCACTTTTAATTTTATACCACGGGCAAAGCCGTGCGGGTACCGCTAGTACAAAATAAATGTAGTTTTTCCAACCACTGATCAAACACATTTTATCAAAGAAAGAAAAAAAAAGAAAAAAAAAACTCGTCCGTTAATAAACTGTCTCGAATTTCACTTTTAATCCGTTGCCAGTTGTTAAATATAAATAAAGAATAAAATGTTCTCGTGAATGAAAAATTTTTGTTACAAAAAAAAATCGTCTGCCCCACCCCCCCCCCCCCCAAAAAATAAATAAAATAAAACAAATGAATAAATAAACAAAAAATCGTCTGCACAGTCAGTCATTTTTTCTTTTCTGAGCCTGCATTTCCGCCATGTTTGCGGAGTCGGAGTCGGAATCAGAGTCCTCACAGAAGATTACTCAGAAAAGTACTTTACAAACATTATTTAGCAAAACCATTTTCTTACAAAGTTAGTTTGAAGAAAATCCGACTTTAAGGCAGGGATTCAAGTGAAACAGGCTATCGCAAACTGCAATCGCTACTGGAAATGAATTACATTAGAACGTTTCTTGATACTGGAAATGAATTACATTAGAACGTTCATCGTGACGTTTGCCTATGAAAAACGAGCTAGATAAAACGTCACAGCCTACTTGGCGAATAAGAGGAGATGGCCGACTGCTTGTGAGCTCTTATTGGCTCCGCTCGTAGTGACGTCAGTGCCAATTTAAGTTGATGATAATGTAATTCACTTCCAGTAGCGATTGCATTCGAAGCGATCGCAGTGCTGTTTCACTTGAATCCCTGCCTAAGTTCAGGATCAACATTCAACTTAAATTCCCCGTAGGCGCTAATGTTAAATTTTCTTTCTGAACGGTTCGATATTGAACGAAAAGTGGTTCAAATCAAAAAGCGAAATATGGGAATGAGGTGCACTCGCCGAAATCTTTCCAACAAAAAACAGTTTATTCCATTCTGACGGTTCACCCAAAAGTTATTAGGTGGAGAAAGGTTGTTTAAACGGTTCAATGTTGAGCCAAAAATGTTCAAATTAAAAATTTAAATACGGTAATATAGTATCCTTGCCGAGATGCTTCGAACAAAAAAAAGTTAAAAGTAAAAAGTTTAAATCGGACTGTTCATTCAAAAGTTATTAGGGGTAACAGCTTGTTTGAACGGTTCAATGTTGAACGAAAAATTGTTCAAATCGAAAATGTAGATACAGGAATGAAGTATCCTTGAAAAGATCTTTCGAACAAAAAAAAGTTTGTTCAAATCGGACTGTTCACTCAAAAGTTAGCATCGCCGGACAGGTTGTTTGATCGGTTCAAAGTTGAACCAAAAATTGTCCAAATTGAAAAATCAAATATGGGAATGAGCTGTACTCGCCGAGATCTTTCCAACCAAAAAAAGTTTGTCCAAATCAGAATGTTCATTCAAAAGTTATCAGGGGGAGGGGGGGGGGACAGACCGACCGACCGACCGACACACAAATTCCCCATCTCAACACCCAACTTTCAAATTTTTAATTTTTCGATATTCATTTTACCTTTTAATTTTTTTAACTTGGCGATATTTTTTGGATTTGGCGATATTTTTTAGATGCATTAAGCTACTTTTAATACTTTTTTCGTCTTTCTTTTATTTTTAACGGGAAAGTAGGCTAAAAAGAGTTAGAAAACTCTAGCAAATAGCTATTTCGGGGCTATTATAAATGAAGCCCCATCATCAGTGCTAAAAGATGATGGTTCACTGACACCCGTCAAGTGAACCAGGAATGCGAGAAACGCGAGGGTAAATAAACCGAACAGAAAGAGTAGGTACGCAGAAACTATTACAACATGGGTTAAACACGACAACTGCGCAACAAAGATTACGTCACAGACGAAAAAGTTTTTAAATAAAAGATTTCCAAATGTTAGGGAAAGGAGGGGTGCTAGACAGATCATTGACAACTAAATCAGAATTTTTCCAGATATAATAGGATTCCCAAAAATCTAAATCAAAAATCGAAGAACAACTATGGATAATTTTTGCAGAGGAAAAATCAAAAATATGGCCACATGACCAACAGTGTTGGGCAATTGAAGAGCGTTAGAAATCCTGTTTTTTAACACAATTTTCATGTTCTTTAATGTCTCGTTATGCTATAGTTACATCACCATGGTGCAACTTTCCACAAATGATGTGTTACTTTAAACCAGATATATTGGTAAAGTTACTCTATTGAAGTGGAGACAGCACCGCTGCCACCATATTTATGGAGCAAGGTTACATTTTGTGTGTGTGTGTGTGTGTGTGTGTGTGTGTGTGTGTGTGTGTGTGTGTGTGTGTGTGTGTGTGTGTGTGTGTGTGTGTGTGTGTATGTGTGTGTGTGTGTGTGTGTGTGTGTGTGTGTGTGTGTGTGTGGAATATAATATTTCTGCAGGTACAGATTTCTTGAGGAGAAACTGTCAAATGAAAATGTCATTGAAGGTTGAATTCAGGTTTCAGTAGAACCTTCGTTAAATCTCGCCAAGCAGACACTGAATTCGGAATTTCATTTTCTGATTTCAAATTTGGTGAACTATCCCCGAATGACTACCAAATGTGCGAGATATCCCTAAATAGTTTCCTGATCTATTACTAGTCGTTGTAATTTATAGACCATTTTTAACCCGACTATTTGAGTTGCGTCTGTTTTCTTGAATCAAAAAATCTAAATAGACCAAAATTTGAGATATACTTCCTAGGGTTTGAGTGCGTTTTTATACTGATCTTGAGATAGCTAATTGTAGCTATGCTTTAAAAGTATTTGCTATTGAATGAAACTCTATTTTCTCTGTTCTATTTTAAGTGAAATCAATTTTTTTTTTTTGGTCTGTGCAAATTATTCTACAACGTGGTTTTTTCTGGCTTCACAGTAATCCACCTTCAATTTTTTCTTCTTTCTTTCTTTCTTTTTTTTCAAAAACTTTTCCTTTTAAACGGTATCTTCTCATTTATTTCAGTTAAACTGCAGTGAGAATTTTGCCTGACACAGCATTGAATTTCTCTAGAAAGTTTTGATGGCATACCAAAAGACGCGATCATTTTTGGTCGATATGAGTTTTAATTTTGAGCATCCATGTTTTGCCATAGTTGTCGTACCTCTAGTCTGTACAAACTATCTTATACATTATTTCTCTAGCCTGTTTTCTGTTACTACGCCTGATCTTCCTTATTCCTTTATCGAACTCCGTGACTTCTTATCGTGCCGGTTACTGACGAAAAATGGACCCATCGTGAAAAAAAAATGCCTCCCCCTGTCTTTTGTGACACATTACTTTAATAAATAGCATCCTAAAATTGAAACGTGTTGGCGCGGTTGGTAGAGTGTCGTACTTATAGTGGAAAGGGGCTGAGTCGAAGAATATTTTAAGAGAATTTTCTTTAGCAGGATTATAATCCAACTTTCCATCATCTTATGTAGTATATATATAACAATAGTTTTTCTTTTCTTTTCTTTTTTTTTAAGTGGTACACCATATTTTTAGGAAAACTTCATCAAACTTTAAAAGTTAGACATTATTTTAAAGATTTTTTTCCCCGCTATCACAGCGAAAAATAATCAAGAAACTCACAATTTTGCTCTTATTCTAAAAAAGTATTTAAAAAAAACATTCTATTTGTTTTAACAGAATAAAAAATAATCCCCATTCAGTGCAGGTTTGCTTTTTGCCCTTAAACTTCTTTTGAACGTCATGTTCACAGAAATTTCATTCTAAACTGTAGTGATAATTTGGTCCTGTATCACAGAGTTTTCCAAAGTGCTTTACGCGGAGCCCCGGGGTCCAAGAAATCATGCCAAGTGGTTCGCAGCGATATCTTGCTAAAACTTTAAAAATAAATGAAATTGAATTACTTCAAAAACTTCAAAACGAAAGCATATTCCCAGTGAATAAAAAAATTCTTTTTTGTACATCCAGAGCGAAGTAAATCCCAGAACTCTCGATTTTAACACATACTGTCGGCCTCACTTAAACGAATACTGTCGGTTCCAAGAAATATTATTCGATTAAGCGGGGATATTTAACATTACCGTCTATGGCGTGGGTTTTGGGATGTTTTATTCATATAAGCGGGGGATTCGTTTATCCGTTACCCGATTAAGCAGGGACGACAGTATTTTCAATTCTAAAATTGTGTTTCGTATAGTATATTATGTTGCTATTTACTTTCGGCCCCGCTTAAACGAATATTGTCGGTTCCAAGAAATATTATTCGATTAAGCGGGGTATTTGTTTAAGAGGGGATCTTTAACATTGCGTCTATGGCACGGTTAGTATTCAGTTCCATGATATTTTATTCGTATAAACTGGGTATTCGTTTATCCGTTAGCCGATTAAGCGGGGACGACAGCATTATAAAAACTAGACAAGAGCCTTAAAATATACAAAACAATAAATGAATAAATTTAAAGGGAAAAAACCGTAATAAACTATTAGAAAAAAATATTTAAATATATCAAATCCAGTTAAAAAAGCTGAGGCGGAGAGGGGTGGGGGGTAAAGTTAATAATTTTCAGAAGTAGTCTGTAGCGGTATGGACTTAGGGAACCTCTGCAGCATCGTATTGAATTTCTCTAATTAATAGTTTTTATTACGTACCAAAAGACATGGTCATGTATTACATAACGGAATTTTATTTCTGATTCTGTCCTAGACAAGACCAAAATAATTTAACCAGACACCAAACATTTATCTCCACAGTTTGACCTTCAAAATCTCTGAGGCGCAAATTTACCGAAACGTTCCTCCCATGCTTTGCCAGGTGTGTGGATGTCGGCTTTTTTGTTTTGAAAAATTTTCTCGAACGTTTTGCTTTCCTCTGTTCTAGTGTGGGTGCAGAATATATAGAAAGCGTATTTTTTCTGGCGCGAGACAGCGGGAGAAAATGAGGCCGAAAGATCCCGTTGCAGCAGCATCCACAGAGCATGCGCACACGACGTAATCGCCATGCATTTAAAAACAATCTTTTTCGTTGTTTCCCCGCTTTTTATGAGTCCGCTCAGGGTTGCCGAGTTGTTACGCTAAAAAATGCCGTGAGGAAGTTTTCAGAATTATGTAAAGAAGAAATTGTGGTTTTTTTTCTGTTAAATTTATTGTAACGCTGGTTCAGAAAATCACCTCTGATGTTTCTAATCACGTTATGCCTCTGAAAAAATCACCAATCCTAAAACAAAAAGGAAAAAAAAATATGGAGAGCTTATGGCAAAGGAGGATTCAGAAATTTTTCAAGGAAGAGACGATTGTCTTTTCTTACTTTTTACTATGCATACTGGTTTCAAATATCTATCACAAGGATTCGGATTTCAATTCCGAAACATTTCCGAGGAACAGCAACAAGCCTTCTCCGCCAACGAAATTAAAACTGGCATAAAATAGCATTTTTTAAACTTCACTTTTGAAAAATTACCGGGGAAGTGTCCCCCATAGGAGAGGTGATATCGCCCTTCCTTTGTATCCGTCTCTGGCTTAATGGAGAAAAAAACATCCTACAAAAGTTCAAAAGTCGATGGCTTTTGTCAGATGTCATCCTTAAGTTCACATTCTTTGCACCGAAAAAGACGTTCCTTGCAAAGCTGAAACATGTGTATGCAGTAATTTGCTAGTTTTGTGCAATAAAACGTTGTTATTTTTAATTTTAAAATTTCGACTGAAAAAAATTCTAATATAAAAATTGATATCATTAAAGTGATAATATTTATTTTATTTCTAATGGCTGGCAGCAAGGAGAAGAGATAAAGAACAAAACAGGAAATAAAAACACAAGACAGAGAATAAGAAATACAAAAACTATCAGCTGCCTATACGCTCTCTTGCTTCTCAGTTTCGATCGCGGAACACCCTATATAAAAACTATTATGGTCTTCCATGGTAACTCAGGTTACATTTGATACACTTGTGCCTGGTTTAACACTTATTCTAATAAGAAAAAAAATGTTTCGAAAAGGTTATTGAACTTTTTTTTTATTTTAAACTACTTTTAATTTATTTAGGAAATGCAAAATATGTTAATAATAATTATTAACCAATAAATTAATTTCTTTTGGTAACTCAGGTTACCTAAAACAGACATCTGACATACTTAGTTCACTAAGAACTTGAAATTCTGCTATTGTTAAAATTTTTGATTCATACCAAAGTATTGTACATAAATCTATAGATTATAAGCTACTTTAAAACTTACATTTGAATGTAAACAACTACATAGAGTTTTTTTCATTAATTATTCACTTAGTAACTCAGGTTACACATCACAAAAATCCTTTCAATATTATTTTTTTTCCTAGCGATTATTTTAAGCTATCTGAAAAAAAAAAAAAAAAACACTGTTGCCAATAGAATTTAACATATTTTTGACAAAATCAATTAAAAATTATCTAAAAAAATTTGTTTTGTAAAATGACCTGCATGTCCGACTTTCTATGAAATGACCCATTACATAAAATGAGAGGGAAACTTAAGATTTAGCTTTCATTGCCATTAGCAATGTTATATTAATCGAACGTATCGTTGCTTCAAAGTTCTCGCTAGCATTTCATTGTATTTGTTTCTGGTTAGAGTAGCCAGATCCAACTGGAGGGATATCGTACTCAAAACTGATTGTAATGAAAGTGTGATTCAGTACAACGATTATTTTTGATGGTGAAGTTTTAAGAAAATTGAAAAATCTGAATATGTTCTTACTTTAATGTTTCAGTGAAAGAAAAGGTTTTAATAAACCTGAAACAAACATTTCTGCTGATTCAAAATTGGCAAAAGTTAGATACGAGATTAATAAAATCAGTTAAGTCGCACAGCTATATTTTTTAACAAGAGAAATATGTAAACTTTCTGATTGAAAGTTTTATATTGGAAAAAATTTCTCCTGCAATTAATTTCTATCAGATATTTTTTTCCTACGTTGGTGCGGATAAATTTAGGGAAAGAAGCGCTTGATGTTTTAAGAAGTGTTATCCCGTTACAATGAGCTTCAAGGTAATCAAATTTCGTTCATTGTTCAGGAAATTTCGTTGTAATGGAATTCAAGCAATGAGAGGGAAATTATATCGGGACTGAACATTTATTTCGTTTGTAAGAAAAGCAGTCGAAAACTTTGTACAATTGATGCAGTTAAAAATGCAAGACAACGTGTCTACAAGTACAAATAAAAGGTTAAAAAAGAGTTAGAAAACTCTGGCAGATAGCTATTTCGGGGTTATTATGAATGAAGCCCCATCATCAGTGCAAAAAGATGATGGTTCACTGACACCAGTCAAGCGCATTCCTGGTTCACTTGACTGGTGTCAGTGAACCATCATCTTTTTGCACTGATGATGGGGCTTCATTCATAATAGCTCCGAAATAGCTATCTGCCAGAGTTTTCTAACTCTTTTTTAACCTTTTATTTGTACTTGTAGACACGTTGTCTTGCATTTTTAACTGCATTTATTTCGTTGTTCTGATATTTGTTATATTAGCGGTTTCACTTTGTATCTCAATGACAAGATTCGTTTCGAGATCAATGCATTACAGTGAATAGCAATTTAAATGCAGATATTTAGCAAAGTAAAAAAGTCTTGAAGCATTCATTACATCTTTTAAGTGATGAAAATAAAAAAATTTTCGCAGAGCAAAATGCACCAGAAGCGAAATTAACTGCAGTACGTAGAACATATGCAGAAAAGACAGTTTTACAGAGATTGATATCCGGAAAATGTCGCTAGTAGTATGACCTGGATATGTATGTGTAGTTTCGAAAAATATTACGATTCAATTTCACCTTCGAAGTTAAATTTGACAAATTTTCAGCATCAAATGGTGACAGTTGATTGCTAAATTCGCCACCAAGCTGAACTTTTTACTATTGATGTCGTTTTCCGAATAATATAAACACTTTTTTTTTTCTCTTTACTTTTCATTTTTTCTTCCTATTGTTTTTTCCTTTAACAGCCAAAAAAAAAAAGGGGGGGGGAAACAAGGAGGGAAGAATTGACTATTTGAAGCATATTTCTAAGTTAGGTCCGATTAATCTGGACTGGAATAGAAAAAGATCACAGAAATAGCATGTTTCACTGTTGTGAAGTCATACTCTCCGATATTTACGGCAGCTTACTTCCGTGAAATGGGGTTTTCGAGTTTAATTTAACAGAAGAGCAAGTACAGAAACAGACTTTTGTTGAAAATGATCCGCGGTAGTGGTAGTACTCGACCTATTTTGGATCAAAAATTTGTGAACTTCATGAAAAAAAAAAAAAAAAAAAAAAGATCCAGCGTCCCCATTAATTATTTAATTGTATGACTGACTGATAAAACTTAATCATCATAAAAACAACTATTTTAGTAAGATTCTCGTTTTTATTAAAATTACCTTTATGTAATTAAACTTTAACAGTTTAATTGTTGAATTTCAACTCATAGAACGCATTTTAATAAAAAAAAGTGGAGTGTTTTTGCTGGGATACGTATAGTTATTCATCTAATTGTTTAACATCGGAGTGAGATAATCAGGTTTGTTTCTTAATAACACTCAGCAATAATTATTGGTCTCTTGGGCACTATATGAGCTCCTCCGTTTTTCTCTAAGTATAAATGCACTTTTCTAAGATCAAATGTTCTATTTTAGGATTCATAGTGCAGTTTTATATTGTCACTGTCACCAACTCTTCCTGCCTTAATAATGGAATTCAAGATAACTTTATACTATAATTATTCTATTAAGAAGATAAACAGCGGGTGTTCCTCCACGAATAAAAGTAAAACATTTGCATCACAAAAAAAGAGAATCGCACGGGATGGAAGCGGGAGTCAGATTCATCTCTCTTTTTTTGGGGGGGGGGGCAAAAGATGGCCGGTGCAGACTCTTTTGACCTCTTAACCACTTAACCATTGAGGCCTCAAGATAATTTTCCTCAGATCCTTTCTTTAAATCTCATGCATTACACTGAAATGAACTAAGTGCAGCACCTACTGTTTGTTCAGTGTAGCAAATAGCACTCCATAAGTTGCTACACCTCCCAGAGTGGTGAAAATGAAGAGTCTTTTCAACTTACAAGACTTCGCCGCTGTCAAAACAAACCGTTTCTTAAGTTCACTGCGATATCTCTTAAACTTATATTTATCCTTAAAGTTACCAGACAAAAAACTTAAAATTCTTTCTCTTGCTTTTTGGTCACTTTCAGTCGCACAAATGGCTGAAGAGCAGATCAAAAGGAAGTAAGAGAGAGCGACAAATACTGAAGTCGTGGCAACTAGGTTCAATGGCTCAATTGACCTTTCCGTGGACTTGAACAAAGTATTATATAAGAACTCGAAAAGAGAGAGATTGCTGGCAACTAAAACATAAAAAATTGGGTAATTGAAGATATCTTCCATTCTTCTAAATTTCTCCATAGTTCTTAAATAATTATGAATATCAATTAAAATGGTGCTTGATTGGTTAGCAATTTGCAACTTCTTTCTGAAACTTAAACTGAAGAATCGTATAGTAAAACACAGTATGCTGTATATGAGTGCCAATCCTCCGTTAAGAGTAGTTCCACTTAAGTAAACAGGAAAAGCCCAACCACATATTAGTAGATTTTTTAAAGTGGTGTCGTTAGAGAGGTAACCGAAAGAATAGAACTTTGTGACATTTTTTGTTTGCTTGCCATCGTCGAATAATCGGAAGAATATAAAAAACATTGTGATAATGAAAATAAGAATACTGCAACACCAGCTGAAAATAGTTAGAATATTTTTATGCTTTGAATTCAGTAATTCAGGCTGATGCTTTGCCAGATTTTCAATAAAGTTCATTATTGTTTTCTTTCTTTTAAAAATAATAGTTCTGTTGTAGAAATAGATCGTTTCTCGGAAAGCATAAGATAGGAAAATCTTTTTCTGTGTCAGGTAGCAGTAGTAATATGATGAAGCTGTAACTGTGACGTGTAAAATATACACTAAAATATTGAAGCCATTCAAAGCTGCATGAATGCCACTTTGATAAATGTTCGTTCGATGTTTGAAATTTACACTTAGACCTGACAAAGACAGTATCAGCTTTGCTGGCAAAAAAATGCTGAGGTAACTTTTTTCTTTTGATTCTTCAGTCCATCCTTTTCTTTGCCTGCTTTCATCGCACTTGACATCGTAATGGCTGTAGAAAATATCTGCTTTTTTAACATGCGCTGACATTTTTTATTTTAGTAGTTTTTGTCGTATTTTTACCACTAAAAAATAACAAACCATTCTTTACTTCATGTACCTAAAATATATTCTACATACGATAGCAATTCAGTTTTTGCTGCTACTTGTTAAGATGTCACCATATCATTTAAAACCCTAAATCCACAGGTGTTTCTGAATGCTGATTTCTCTCAAAATATTTAAAGTTATTTCTTTACTACGCTGCAAGGTTTCTTGACACTGGCGTCGTGACGTCAGCCAATGATAAACGAGCTAGATAAAACGTCACAGCCTACTTGGCGAATTAGAGGAGATCTTTAACTGCTTCTGAACTCTTATTGGCTCCGCGCGCAGTGACGTTTAGTGTCAAGTTAAATTGCTTTCTGTTATAGTAAATTATGGGCAGAAGTTTTTTACTAAAAGAAATCAGCATACTAAATAATTTTTTTCCCTTAGTAGCTTTATTTTTTCCGGAAATAACGAAAGCTTAAATTAAGATAATTATCATTTCAAAGCTATTAACTACACAACCAAAAATTACGAAAAAAACATTGAAGCCATACAAGTTAATTTATGGTTTTTGTATCTTTTAAACTATATTTTGAAAAAATGGACCGAGCTCAATTGCTTGATGAAGCAGTTACTTGATGAAGTTTTCTGAAATAAATTCGATATCGATTTTCATGTGAATATTTAACAGTTTTTGAGAGGTAAAACCAACATTCTCTATTTATTCATCGAACGCTGTTCACGCGCAAGCAATTTGACACACGTGAGAAATAAACAAATTAGCAGACATCTCGATATTGGTTTATGGATGAGCTCAATCTTTACATCATCAACACGGTACGTTAATGATTTAAAATACCCATCGTTGTGATAGGCTAATTACACATACGTTGCATTTTTTTTTTTTTTTTTTTTGGTGAATTTCAAGCAAATTTATGCGTAGAGTAGATTGGCTAGTAAATGAAGGCTTAAAGACTTGGACATAATTTCATTTTTTGAAGTTAAAAAAAATGTTAAAAGGTGTAGCATCTGATACATATTAAGTTTTGCAATAAATTTGCATGGAGTAGATGGCTTTAAGAGGGCCATTGATCTTCAATGGGGTCTTTAATTTGACTAGGACCAGCCAAATTGGGCCCAGAGCCTGCTGCTGGTCGCCACATTTGTATTTCTATTTGTATAAATTATTGATTTCGTTAGTGATGCACTGTTTATCTAATGAATCTCGAATTCACTGTAAAACATTTGTATAACCTTGAGTAAGGTTAGTGGCTTAGCAATGGTAAGGTTAGTGGCTAAACAGTGCTAATGGCATACTGCTTAGTGGCAGTATGCTGCCACTGCTTTTACTATGTGCACTTTACGCAGTATGCTGCCTCCAATGCTATGGAGTAACTTAACTGATAAAACTGGTGTAACGTTCTAAGCAATGCGTAGTTTAATCAGTTAAGTTACAATGTAAAAAGTGAATGTTGTTTTTACAGTATAATACAGCTAATTTTATTATAATAAACTGTAAAAATTGTTAATTTTACAGTAAGAAACTGTAAAACTTATACTTTTACAGAACTTAACCGTGAAATTTCTAACTTTACAGTAATAAACTGTAAAATTAATAATTTAACAGCTTATTACAGTGCATTTTACAGTCTTTAACTGGAACTTCTGCTGCCAGTATTGTAACGTTTTTTTTTTTTTTTTTTCTTTTTTTTTTTTTTGTCGTGTGCTAGCCAAGCTGGCAATTGGAGTGCGCTGCTTCACTTTTCCAACTGTACGGTTATTTGGTGTGAAGTCCGACTTCCACAGTACACGCATGCCATAGTAACCCGTTTATAGGGTAGGCAACCTTTCACACAACAACACATTCGCACAAAGAAAGGATAAGGACAAGAGAGAGAAAGCACATCCATGCCCAAGCCGGGACTCGAACCCGGGGCCACACTATCCATGGCAGACTACTCTGACCACTAGACAATGTGGCCGGCAGTATTACACTGTTGATTTTACAGTATAATATAGCTGAATTTAATGGCAATAATCCGTACAATTGCTAACTTTACAGTAAGAAACTGTAAAACTGCTAGTTTTACAGTTTATTACTGCGCATTTTACAGTTTTAAATTGGAACCTCGGCTGCCAGTATTATAGGGTGAGTTCTGGTAAGTGCGTCCACGGGGTAAGTGCGTCCACTGGGAATTATCTGAACACTGTCCTGAAATGGCTTCTGCAACACATCGACTATGTTAGATAACTGTCTAATGATAATTTCGATAGGTAGAATTCAGGCCTGGATTCAATAGACGAAACACAATCAGAGACAACTTAAATGTCTTCAAAAAAACTCTGAAGTAAAGATTGAGAAGGTTTTGTTTCAGTTTCTCTTGTAGTCATACCAAGCAATTGAAGTCAAGAAATGCAAGTTGTTTCTTTTGAGTAATAGCTACTAATAACATACATGGGGTATTTTGATCAAATACTCTAACTAAATTTTGTTTATATGACGGTACGCACTTTCCCTTTCTTTAAAGTAAGGTGGGGGTAAGTGCGTACCATTATGATGGGGCAAGTGCGTACCACTATCATGAGGCATATGCGTATTATTATGCGGAGCAAGTGCGTACCATTATGATGAGGCAAGTGTGTACCATTACGTGGAAAATCCGACTCTCGTAATTCACCTTTAATTTTGCTTATAACTCTTTTATAAGCCGATTATAAATCCTACGTCATTTCCATCAAGTATTTATATTTACATTGAATGCGGCATAAGATTTCAATTTTATTCATTACCTCTGAAATATATTGGCTTTTAGATATCAGTTAGTAAATTTTTCGTTGAAAATAGCGATCATAAGCTATACTTAATTTAAACCAGAATGACAAATGAAGCAATAAAATAAAGTGAAACACTAAATATGGAACCAACTGATTCAAAAAACGAAGGTGGAGTAATGAATAAATTATATTTAAGAAAATTAAGAACACCTTGTGAAAAACTATTTCAATGTACAAGAAAAAAAAAAGTATAAGTATCATATCATGATCAATTATTTTCTTTTTTTTTGCTCTTTATTTTGTGTTTTTCTTACTGCTGCTGATTCTAATAAGAAAAATATTTTAAACCGTATTTATTCGAAAAAAAACGAATTGTTCACTCAGGTCACATAACGATCTACCATACAAATATAATTAAAAAAAATCACAGGGGTACGCACGTACAACAACACTATCGGATGCACATGTCTCATCTTACATTTAAGAAGGGGTAAGTGCGAACCCTAGCTTAAACATAGACTGATTAATATATTAAACCAAAATAAACTATGTAGAGTATAAGTGATTATTACTAATAAAAACAACTTACATTTGCTCACTTGGTCTTATTAAAAGGACAAAGGAAGAATCACAGACACAACTCTCTCAATCCTCAAATCACAGCTATTCGCAAGACACGTGGGATATCACTGATTGGGCTTCATCCATGCAAGCAAGTGCTGATCTCTAGTATTAGGAATTATCTCAAGGCAATTACCCAACATACTTAATATGTGCCAGAAGTTTTTTCCTGCTCGTATTCGCATAATTTAAGGTGGACGCACTTACCCCGCTAGGTAGGGAAAGTACATACCTTAGAATAGGTGTCATAAACCAGGTCATAAAACCTATACTTATGGTTTATTTGACATATTATATGCTTGAAAATCTTAGTAAAGTATCTGGAAAGAAAACTAAAAAAAATTGTGAGTGTACAAGATTTTTCAACAGAGCAACATCCTTGAGAACATGAACTTTGAAAAAAAGGGTACGCACTTACCAGAACTCACCCTACTGTAAAAACAATAGTTCATTTTTTTGCAGTGTACTCCATTGCATTTAAGGCAGCCATTCTGCCACTGCTTTTACGGAATAAGGTTACACAATTTGTTTTACAGTGTTTGAAGTACGTACCATCATATTTACCGCCTCAAATATTTTTTCAGCTATTCCTTCGATATCACTACGATGCCATTTTACTATGATCATTGTGATGACAATTATAAACACACAAATCCCGGGCGTCAGGTCACTCTGGCGACTAAGAAATCTACTTTGGTGACTTGTGTTTTCATAACAAGAATCTTTTAGAAGCCAAGTTACACCGAGTTTTCCCATTAACTCTGAGAAATAACTTGTCTGGGGCACACTTAAAAACACTTAATCAAGCACTTATTAACATTTAGAGAACACATAAAGTCAAAACATGCTTGATATAACTAAATATCTAAATAAGTACTGAATTGGACATCAGTAGATCAGAATTAATACTTAAAATGATAAAAACAAAAACTGCATTGTTTTCTTACAAGAAAAATTATTATTGATAAACAGCAAAATATTACTATATGTATATCAAATTTTGAAAATGACTTGTACTATTACTTTACTTGATCTTTGGAGTTATTTAATTTTTGGCTGTAGTCGGCTACATGTTTATGAACACAGTTAAAATATTATATAACAAGTCACGTTGCATACTGAAAATATTTTATCACTTTACATTGCCGCAGTATTTTACTTTGCCCGCCTCCCCTTACTATGTTTCTACAATAAAGAATTTTGAACTTTCATGATTAATACCAACTTTTACTTACATGTGGATTTTTTTCTTTTTACACATTCAAAGCTATACGAAAAAAGTACCTAATAATGCACACAATATATTTTTTTACCTCATCTATAATTGGGGCAAATCCAGCCTGGGCTACTCAGATCCTAACAATTACATTATTCTTCTTGTATTTATAATACATTACTCTGCCAGTTTAGGTTTGACTCAACTGCAGTATTTCTTAGTGAAAAAAATACCCACAGCACATTTTCAAATTTGAAATTTTACTTTTTCTTGCGACCCACTTCTCCTTTTGGATTTTAAACTACCATACTTCCACTAATTTTTAAAATATCGCGCCACTGATGCCAGTACATCTTACGCCGCTGCTTTTGTAAGACAAATATGAACGTTTCCTTGACGAGATAACTTTAAATTCATCCACAGCGATAAATTAAGCAGAACAATGGTAAACTCTATCAGCTTAAGCGTCGTTTTAGTACATGACTTCTAATATATATTTGCTACGCTTAAAGAACCTCAACAATTCGGTGTCATTATTCAAATGCTCAGATAGAGGCATTTCACGGTGCCACGATTGTTTATTTACTTCTCTTCTTTTTGAAAGAGGCATTGAGTTGAAAGTTCATTAGATCTTTGAGCGATGTGATTGGCACAAGTCTGCTTCTTCCTTCGGAAAATCTAAAATTCCGGTGGAAAAGAAAAGAAGCTATGAAATTCGCATTTAACCACTTGACCATCGGGTCGCTGATTGAAGTAAGGATTTACGATAGCAGATATTGTTTTAAATAACATGACATTTTAGTTTTTAGATCATAATTTTTTTTTCTAGTGAACAAATATCGTCATATGAATACATGGTACCTAATTAACCTTCTCCTATCGATTTAAAAAAAATCGTCCAAATCGGTTCAGTAGATCAGATGTTATGTGCGAACAAAAAAAAAAAAACATACGCTTTAAATTGAGAACCTCCTCCTTTTTTGAAGTCGGTTAAAAATTAAAAGTAAAAGTAAGTAATTTGAATTGTGGGGGAAGCGGTTAGAGTAAGACTTGGAAAATTGGTGCAAGTTCTTGCATTTCATGGAAAATAATTTTCAACTAAAGTGGACTCTTTAGCTTTTTTCAAACACCACAAATCAAAATCTTATTTTTAAAAAAATTGTGTCACTTTAATGGTCGTTTATGCCCCCCCCCCCGCCTCGCAGTGCAAAAAAACATTACACAGAAGATTTTGCCTAATAACTCAACACTCATGGTGTTTGATACATTTTATGTGTTTGTAATGATGTTTTTTGGTCACAACCAATATGAAAATCACAAAAAATAGTTACTTTAATTTTTAACATATATTTATCATCTTCAGAATTTTTGACTTTTAATTTTACCTTGAATTTGACGTAAATGCAAGGTATAAAATACAGAATTTTATAAAGGTACAAAAATTAACATAATATAATTGATTGTGTGTATAATTTTTTAAAAAATAATATAAGTGCCGCAAATCAAAAACCATTTATTGCCACAATCGATTCAAAGCCCCCAAAAATGGCGCAAACGTCCATAAGAAAATTCTACAGCATCGAAGGACCTCATTGCCAATTTTAACAAAGATCCGACCTAAATTGTCATTTTGTACTATAAAAAAATATGGGGTAGATCCCCATGGGGGGATGTACCTGCATAAGGACATTACAATCATTAAAATCATTCGAAAAAATCCTTGCAGACCTGGACTCGATCTCATTCCATCAGGAACTTCAACCTGACGCGCATAACCACTTGACCATCGGGTCGCTCCTTGAAGTAGGGATTTAAGAATAGCACATATTGTTTTAAATGACATGAAATGTTAGTTTTTCGATCATAACTTTTTTTCTAGTGAACAAATATCTTCATATGACTACATGGTACCTAAGTTACACCATCTCCTATCGATTAAAAAAAAATCGTCCAAATCGGTTCAGTAGATCAGATGTTATGTGCGAACAAAAAAAAAAAAAAAAGTATACGCTTTGAATTGAGAACCTCCTCCTTTTTCGAAGTCGGTTAAAAAGGGAATGACATAATATGAAAATTGGTTCTAAGGCAAATTTCTGCTCTATTATAGCTGTTTTCTTGTTTAAAGTATAATTTATCAGTTTCTTATTATACTTGGGAATTGTCTAACATTTCCAAGCATTCCCTAGCTATGTCCAACATTGTATTGCCCTTTCTTTATTTGCTTTAAAAACTTTAACATGTTTTTGGTAACTTACGTTACACAGAACAGAGCCTTTTGGAAATTGACATAAATCACTTAATTAAATTGAAAACACTTGTTTCATCAATTCACAATATTAATTTGAAGTGTAATGAACTATAATCTTCCTTTGTCCCATTTATCTAATGGAAAACATGGAAACTTATCAATGTTGAAAGTTTGACCATTTGCTTTACTAAAAATTAAATACTCTAATACCAACTTCAAAGTATTGCCAAAACTAAAAAACTAAATTCCTAACAAAAACTTGTTCTACATAAGAAACTTCTAACATTTCTAAGCCAAAAAATATGCAGAACAGTTACATTGCTCGAGTTTAATTTTTTCAACGTTTTTCCACAGTTGCATGGAATTATCCAGTAATATCGCATGCTATGTAGGTTTCATCAAAGCGATTTTTTTTTTTTTGCTTCAGTCATTAAAAAAATGATCTCCAAACGTTTCATATACTTCAATGTTTTAGATTTCCTTACTCCAAGTATCAGATACATACTAAGCTGACGACATAACTTACATCATAAATGTAATTATTTAATGTAGTTATTAATTATGTTTAATTTGACTATTGTTCGTTAGATGGAGTTGCGTAATATGCAGTTTCGTTGTCTGGACTAATTCATTATCTTGTTATTTGGAGTCGTTAACTCGACTCCAACGACGAAAATCGACGATGACATGTCGTAACAACCCACTGCGTTACCAGGAGTAAGGATAAAAACAAAACCTAAACAAAGAGTTAAAAGCAGGGGAAAAAAAATCTTTTTTTTTCAACTTCTTTTGATGCATAAGGCAAGCAAATCGAGTCGCCAAGATCTGGATGCAGCGCCAACTTGTTCTCCAGAGTTAGAAATGCCAGAAATAAACGGCACACATTACGTTTCCTTGGGATCAGGTGGTATTTTCCCTACCCAACTGTTTCAGTGATTCTTTTGGCGTAAAAACATTCTAAAAGACTCAACCAACTCGAATACGGACGCTTTTACGAACGATTTAATCTTCTTGGACGGATTACCTGTGTTTTTATTTAGGTAAGAAAACGAATTTTTATGTGGATTATCCTTGAAATTCTGTAAAAAGCTATAGAATTGAAAATTCAGTTCTTTTGAAAGAGAGAATGATTCTATTTTTAGAACTCCCACTAACAATGATTCTCTTTAATTAGAACAATCCTTTGTTGACAGTGGTTAACTGTAATGACTTTTAAACATTCTAAACTTACACTTTGGTTGCGTTCATAGGAATAAAAAATAATTTATGTGACATGTTATGTAAAAATACATGACGTAATATGTTATAGAAAACTGTATAAATTTATAGGGTACGTTTTCATGTATTAATTATATTTGTGATATTAAGTGAATTTATTGAACTGTTCCAAGCAAATTTAAGGAACTTAAACACATTTTTGAAGCTTGTAATATAAAATAGTAAAATGTTTTACCGATATGAACTTAATGATGATAAACAATGGAGAGCTAGTTTTAAGGTAAATAAAAAAAAAATCCCCCCTCTCCCATGCAAAAAAATGTACACTATTTTTACGAAAAATGGTCAACAACTTTAACCCTTCACTGCACGGTGTGCCAGATCTGGCACAAACCAAATAAACCCTCATATATTCCTATGATTTTTAAATACAGTTAAACTGAGCTTTGTGCCCCTTCTGGAACATTGCTATAACAGTTTAGTGTGATGTTTATGTACTAGTTAGTTGCACTAGTCTAGGTATTACAGTTCTTGCTTTTTAAACAAAGAGTGTCTGCATTTCCGTTAGAAGTGTGCTTAGTCATTATTTCCTTTGTTCTAAAAATGTTTAAATACACTTAGTGGAAAGTTTGTTTATACCACTTATGGCACAAAACACATTGTAGATTATCTCCATATATTATTTCTCTAAGCCGAATCCTATACCCGGTCGAAACTCGCTCATTTCTTTATCGAATTGCAAGAAAATTTATGATTTTGAATCTTATCCCGCGGGCTATTGACGAAAATTAGACCCACCCTCTAAAAAGTGTCGGTTCGTTTTTTATTCGAACTTCAATTTTTGGGCACAAAATTGAATCTATCTAGCGAAATAATTGTCGCATCGTCTCCATTTTGATTTCATTCGAAAGATTAAAAAAAATGCGTTCTTTAGAACGTTTTTCCGCTAGCACCGCGTAACGAGAATCTCGAAAATCCACGTTTAAGCGACCTATAAGCGATTGAAGTTTGAAAAAGTTAAATTTTTTGCTCAACTGTCAAAATCGTTACATTGTTGTTCAAATCAATTTTAAATGCGACATTTCAAGCCAAGGCTTAGCTCGGTAAACCTTAATTGTAACTTTTATTGTTTCAAAATACTATGGTAGTTTTGCGATAACCTTAGTATTTAGTTTAGTAGTAGCCTTGGGTATTTGATTTTAATATAGGGTATCACTTTTGTAGTAGTTGTAAAAGTGAACGTGTCTTTGATCTCTTTGAAAAGTTGTCAGAACGACGGCAGTAGATGGCGATGTTGTGCAAATGAAGCCAATAAAAATTGTCGTATTAAATTTTAAGTTTAGAGTTTTTTTTTTTTTGCGGAATTCCGCACGGGTCACCTAGTTACACTTATCGGTATACAAAGCATATGCTATGTGCTTTGTGCCATATATAGAACAAACAATTAAAACATCATTTTTGGTGCACATTTTTAAGATTAATTTTTTTCTTTATTTTTCCTGAACTCAGGGCTATTTAAAAGGTAACAAATGATTTTTTTCATTAAAATATAAAAAATCGTGCAGTGAAGGGTTAAGCACGCTGTGCCCAAACAAATTGTTTTTGTATGGTTTAGATATTTTAAGAATTCTTTCTTTAAACAGTTTTCTATATAATGGTTGTTCTAAAATAATTTCCACCGTATGAATATTTGTAAAGTAGTGGAGTTTTGTCTGAAATCCTATAAACCCTCACAATAAGGGTCCGCTTACCTCTAAAATCTTTATTCAGAGGCATATTCATCTGTAAAGCAATAGATTCGAAAGAAAACACACATTTGAGGAATAATATATATAATAATGGCAAGTTAAAAAAAAATTCTGTAGACGAGAAACCGCATTTAAACAACACATTTCTGTTCGGATTTGGGACTTCCCATTAATCCCGACAATCATATTAAAGCACAACGCAATATCAAATACTACGACATTGAGGCTTAGTTTTTGAAAGGTATTCATTGAATTACAGTGAACTCTCACTTATGCGCCGGCCCAAGGGACTAACAGAAAAAGGCGCACAAGTGAGAGAGACGTATAAGTGAACAAGCCTATTTAAGAGATTAAAACGCAACATAGGTTCTAACGAGAAAATGAATAAGAATGTTTCTATAGGCAAGGGACATATTGCTATGGTTTGGCAATTACTGTTACGTAACTACAATGATGAAGAGAAAACAAAAATTTTAGCATACGTAATTACAAACTGCTCCCTTTAAAACGATCCATAATAGGTAATTGTCCTTCTCCGAATTCTAGCTCATGCGGAAAAAATGCCTTCCGTGAGCAATTAAAGGTGGTAGCTTAAAGAGGAAAGTGAAGAAAGATGCTTATTTTTTAAAGAAAATAAATCATATTTTTGACATTTTACGGACAATTTCGGCCCATAAGTGAAATATTTATCTCTCGAGTGACGCATAAACGAATGATACTGTCATTATTTCGCTATGGAATGTGCTGGGACCATTTAAAATCGTCGTATAAGTGAAAAAAGCGCATAAATGAGGCGGTGTATAAATGAGAGTTCACTGTAATGTGTAATTAAAACAGAAAAAACGGTTGCTTTTGAGAAAAAAAAAGCAATTTTTAGACCGTGGGTCTACTTTAGGCCTTTAGGTCAGTAGCCAGCATCATAATCTTTAAAATAAAGGGCAAATCAGGGAGTTTGATAAAGGAATAAAGATCTGCCGTGGGTAACCGAAAATAGGCTAGAGAAAGAATATAAAAGATTTTGTTTAAGAGAAATGTTTACATCTGTGTAACCTGATAAATAACTGAGAACATTATGCTGTTGTCCCACTTAATAGATTTTTCTTTTAGTGAGAGCACAGCTATTAACCCTTCACTGCACGGTGTGCCAGATCTGGCACAAACCAAATAAACCCTCATATATTCCTATGATTTTTAAATACAGTTAAACTGAGCTTTGTGCCCCTTCTGGAACATTGCTATAACAGTTTAGTGTGATGTTTATGTACTAGTTAGTTGCACTAGTCTAGGTATTACAGTTCTTGCTTTTTAAAGAAAGAGTGTCTGCATTTCCGTTAGAAGTGTGCTTAGTCATTATTTCCTTTGTTCTAAAAATGTTTAAATACACTTAGTGGAAAGTTTGTTTATACCACTTATGGCACAAAACACATTGTAGATTATTATACTTATCGGTATACAAAGCATATGCTATGTGCTTTGTGCCATATATAGAACAAACAATTAAAACATCATTTTTGGTGCACATTTTTAAGATTAATTTTTTTCTTTATTTTTCCTGAACTCAGGGCTATTTAAAAGGTAACAAATGATTTTTTTCATTAAAATATAAAAAATCGTGCAGTGAAGGGTTAAGCTGTGTAACGAGGATTGGCACCATGAAATTTTTCATACTTTTACTGTCTGCGTTATGATTCTAATTGAAACAAAAATATAAGTAAAAGAAAAATAGATTTTATTTTCTTATGCGAGTTTAAAAAGAAGTTGAAGTCGTATCTATTATGTTCAAATAATGCGAATTTGTCATAGTATAGCTATCCTAATAAATTGAGCCGTAATCTTGTATAACCTATAGTCTGCTAAATTTAAACTCAAACGTTTCGATTTGAAAAAAAAAAGTGCTCCCTTGATTATAGGAAATTTTATCTCCTAAACTTGTTTTTTCTTTCTTTCTTTTTGGCTCGAATTCTGACTAATTTCATACCACTAATTCGCACGTATATGGGGCTCCTGGACTTTTTACGTTAAAATTAAGTCCTGGCTGGAAGTCTTTCCATTCATAGGCTCTTTTTTTATTTCAGTATTGATAAAGGGGTTCTTTGTAACCTTACTTCTTCATTAAAAATAAATCAAGTTCAATTAAGTTTTATTGAACACAATAAACTAAACCAAATAAAAAGTAAAATCAATGAAATGTTTCAATAAAAGTTTAATGATATTCAGCAAAAGTAATAAAACAAAGAAAGCAGAAGCATTGTCAGAAAAATTAATCGATCCTCAATTGCGACAGCTTGAAAGAATATTATTTAAACAAAACTGGTTTAAATTACTGTTTATAGTAATGTAAATACAATATGTTTGGGAGAGAAAGAAGTCAAAACATAGAATATTTGCAATATATTAATTTTAAACTGCTGAATAAACATTATTTATTTATTGAATGCGTTAGCTCAAACGGAATTTACCTTTTGAGGAGGGGGTGCCTTAACCCATTTATATGCCTGGCGTCCCTTTTTAGGGACGGTCCAAAAAGTGTCTGAATTTTCCAAAAATGAGCATTTCAAAAAAAAAAACATAATAGTGTTACATTATTACTTTGGTATTATTTCAATTCATTATTAACAGATTGCAGCACATAACCGTTGGAATCTTTGGATCCAACGGTCCAAATATCTTCTTCAAATATCTTTGGGGAAAAAATGTCAGCCATTAATGGGTTAACCATACTTACATGTATGGAAACTACCGTTTAAAAATCAAAAATGGGTGTTGAAACCAAAGGCTTTGGAGGTTGACCCAAAAAATTTGCAATGATTGAATGAGCATATAAACGGCGTTTAATTAATTCAAAATTAATTTATGTATACATTCGTTATAACTTAATTAAAAAGCTCAAATTTGTGCTTTAAAGAAAATTTAATAAGAAAGACTTATATTAGATTTATAAATTTTTTTATCGATGCACGCCAATTAGGGATACATCATTACAACATAATGGGATTGGAATGCGTATTAAATTCAACTTTCAGTAGCTACCTGGTAGCTAAAAAGAAAATATTGAATGATTTTTAAATGTTCCAACAATGAGAAACCTTTTTACAGTACAAACCAAAACCTGTTTCTCAGTAAAATATTAGTGTTTTTATTTATTTAATTGCTTTTGTCAGCTTAGACATTATGCATCCAAGTAATAATTCCGTTTGAGTATTATGAAGTTGAGTTGTGACATAAATAATTGAATAAACAAATAGATAAATAACTTCAAGCGGTCTTACTATCGAATATTCAATGAACAAACTGCCATCTGATTACATTTTGTCCCAAAACGACTAACTATGCTTAATTTGTTTTCAAATTTATGATCTGTCAGAATGCCAGCTACATTTTCTTAAATTCCGACTGAACTAGACTTTTTTGACAAAATAAAATTGTTGCTACCATGCCAAAAGCAGAATAATTAACTCAAAACAGGCAAGTTAAATTGCTAGAAGCTTCACAAGAGTGCTCCAGAAATATTTTTTCGAGTACCATTAACTTTTAAACATTTAACCTGTTACAACATGTATCGCTAAAATAGCATTTTTACTTATTAAATGCTCGAAATACCTTAAGGACAATATCCAGGAATGCACATACTCTCCCCCCCCCCCCCCATGCACACACAAGTACGCTAATACATTTAAGTTTTTCTAGATGACATGGGATACGCGGAAAAAGAAAGATAATTACAACAGTAAAATTTACGAGTTGCAAAGATAGAATCTAGAGGGAAATTAAAATTCATTTTTAAAGTAGGCTAAATAAATTTGATTGACCAATGGAGGAAGTTTTAATCTGAAAAATTTAGGTAGAGTAAAGTGTTAACTAACCAAAGTGATTGGTATCGGACCTCTTTCGCTGAGTCAAAAACTCTGCATCAATAAGAACATTTAAAAATGACTTTAAGGAACGCATTAACTTTATGTTTAAGCATGTACACATTTGCGAAATGGCAGCAGAATGTAATTATCTTTATTAAATTACTACATTTATTAGCAATAAGTAGGTCCAATCAATATTATACAAGTCAGATAAGTGAATGTAAATTTAATACGGTGGAATGTAGATAATTTAGATATTTATCGATTTATTAATAACGCAATTAACTTTTTTTTTGGTATTTGAGTTTAAAAATAAGTACATAGTTCAACAAGAAGTTTAGTCTAGAAGTAAATGAGCCTATTTTTCCGAATGCCAACATTGATTTTCTATCTCATTTATTTACTTTTAAATTTGAGTTTTATCTCAACAAGTCTTAACATTAACCAAAGGCATGTAGTAGGGGGTGCTAACATCGAAAACTGCAAATGCCACTAAAAGAGAAATAACTCTTAAAGGCGACGCGACGTACAAAACTTCAAAACAAAAACAATAGCAAATCTTGCTGTTGCTAGAAAAAGTTTAAAAAATAACTGCAAGTAAATATTACATTATGTCAAAATGATGTAAAATTGCAACAACATCCCTCCAGCAAAAATGTAGTTTGAAACTAATTTAAAATTTACTTGAAATTAGATGTCAATTTTAATAACTGTTCAACCTCTTTTCTGCGTGGAAAAAAATGTACAAAGAAAAATAATAATATTCTGTGTCTAATTTCTAGAAGAATTGCTTTTTGCCGTCCTTTTTTTTTTTTATTTATTTATTTTTTTTTTTATTTTTGTCCGGAACATGAAGTGAATTAAATCATGCGCTAATGGTAACGTCACGGCGACACTAGTGATGTCATGCTCAGTAAAGTTTTTATTTTTTCAAAATGAATCTGATCACCGATTAAAAATATTTAGGAAAAATATATAACTTTGCCATTGAAAACAAATGGTTAAATCCCACGTTTTGAAGAATGCGCTTTCAGAAAAAAAATTTCGGAAACTCCGCCAGTTATGAACTCTGGATTTTTGAAACTAATTTCATAAAACTGATTTAAGGATATTTTAAATGTTATTGGTTGATAACTAATAACCATGAATCCTGTAAAAATGTTTCAAATAAAATAAAACCTAAAATCATGTTTCAACAATGTTGTTGTTGTGTTATAGTTAAGTATATGTAGTTCTATTTCCTCGAGAGGTTGGACTTCTTTATTAACATGTAAGACAACATAAGAAAGATTAACACACAAAGAGATTAAGCAACGCCTAAGGCACCGGCGGGAATTAAACTCACGACCTCTGGCTTTCTAACACAGAACCGTGGAGGCCCTAGTTTCAACAATAGTTAATACAAAACTAGTCAAATATAGAAAATATTCGGAAAAAAATTTCGACCCAAATGTTACGACTAATTTCAAACGGAAGAGTAACCCTCATTATTTAATCTATCATAACAAAATTGACGTAAGCGACAGGATATTGAACTTTTTTTGGGTTACCAACGTAATTTGGCTAACGTCCACATAAGAGTAAGCAACTACTAACTCAGCATACCGCAAATCTCTAAAAGGGTTACGTTGCATTAAAGACACATTGTGTTTAGAAGAAAGGGTTAAAATAAAGTTCAACAGCCGTTCCCTATTTTAGTCTGAAATCACGAAAACTGGACTATTTTGAAGCTTATGCTGAAACAATGCTATCAGCACTCAAAAAGAAGGGGGAAAAGATAAATTAGAACGAGGATGAGGGCAAAAAGTAAGCAACTACCTTTTGTATTTTAGTGAGTTTATGCATTGTGTGAAAATTAAAATCTGCCTTTCTGCTGTAAAGAAGTGGGGAAATAAAAATAATGGATTATGTAGATTTTCTTTACTAATTTCTATTGCAAATTACGTTGACAGAATTGAGAATTGTTGTCGCAAAAATGGAAATTACTAAGTAGTGACTTCATTTTGAAATATTTAGTTACTAGGGATGTTTGCAAGAGGCCTGTTATCAGGCATTTAATCTTGAAAATAATTACCTAGAGTCATTTTTACTACAACAATTTTATATTTATGTTCCTTTTATTATCATTGTTGTTATTTTTTGTGATACTGTGTGGTGTAGTGAAAGGCATGTTATCAGGCATTTATCTTGGGGGTACATTCTAACCTATAGTCCGCTTTGCTATAAGAGTTTTATATTTATATTCATTTTACAATCGTTGCTGTTATTATTTTTGTGATATGTATAATATACATTATAAATACGCATTGTATATGTTACGATTCGAGTTAATTTAATTTTCTAAAATGCATAATTTGCATACAGTTTTTTTTCTCGATCTTCGCTTTTCGTTCTTGCATCAAGATCACGTTACGCATATGCAAATTGCCGGCAGCATTTAAGCTCGCTACCGGCACTTTGCTTGGCTCGTACTTGTTTTTTAATTTGATTGGCGACTCGGTTGAGTCGACCAATCTTTACGCCGACAGTTTCGGCATTGTACCTTAATAATGAAATTCGTGCTGAAAGGTATTCATTGTAAATAAGTTCATCATGAATAAAGCAATTAGTTTTACTTTGGCTATTGTGGTCACTGACGAGACATCAGGTTGGACTTTGTAAGCTGATCCAATACATGCAGCTTAACAAATAGGTTATGGGCCGTTTGCTCAACCTAACGTCGTGATCGAGTTATTGTATCGTCGAAAATGTTTAAGTGCTTTGATATAAAAGTCCTTCCGACGGCGAGCCAAATAAATCAGTTCAAGATGGAAGTCCGAAAGTTAAGTAGGGAAAACTATTCCACTTGGATAAACGACATAAAAGCCTTGCTGATGCATAAGAACTGTTGGCGAATCGTTTGCGGTCTGGAAAAAGAGCCTGCTAAAGAATCTACAGGTATTCCATAATTTAACTAACGTAAAGATAAAGCGTTCAGTTTGATATACTTAAATATAAGTGATGATTATAAAAACTTAATCAACGATACAGACGACTCGACCAAAGTTTGGAAGAAATTAGAAACCCACTTTAGACCAGATTCTCGAGCAAGAATTGTAAGCTGATCCAATACATGCAGCTTAAGGGCCATGCTCCACATCGACGTAAAGCAGAAAAAATAGGCAGAAGCGTAAAATGGATTCAATGGTGTTCCTATGGAAAGTACCCGGATTTTCGGTTTCTGCCTTCAGTTTCGGTCGCGTTTTACGCTGATGTGGAGCATGACCCTAACAGTATATATGTAACAGCATTTCCATGCGATTTTCACGTAATAATTCACCCCGTTATAGTATTTCAAGTTTGATATCCGTTCTTATTCCATTTTCACGTAATAATTCACCCCATTATAGTATTTCAAGTATACTATTCGTTCTTATTCCATCCGCCTCTTTTGAAAATAATATCCCCCCCCCCTTAAATTTTCCAACGATACAATTCATCCAGTTAAGCTAGAAATGGCAGGTACGGAAGTTATCACTGCTTAAAATTAAATAAATAAATATTATACTGTTAATGGTCGGAGATTGAAACCGTTGAGGTGGAGGGGCGATGTTTTTAGTTCTTCATTTACTTCTTCAGTTCGTGGAAGAGGAATGCTTTAGACTGCGAATCAGGGCTGCGCTATTTTAATTTTCATTGTTACTTTGCCCCTTACCACATTCTCAGAGATTCTTGCTTCAATTCACGGAATTTTTATTCGCAGTTATGTTTTCGGTATATTTCAGATATTTGATGAATGTCTTGGGTTGCCATAATTTACATAGATCATACCGGATTCCGACACTCTTTATCATAATGAGAGTGGTGAGGTGACACACGACGGCGTAATGTTTTCAGGGTGCTCCGATGGGAGGGCACGAGAAGTCGATGTGACCTCCCGAAATGTTCCTTATTTGGTAAATTTTGTCTGGCGTTTCAACAAATTTCGGGACAACATTGCAATGCTGCAATTTTTAAGTCCACGGAAGTCCCCTTTTATTAGATGTAAATAGTAAACTAAAACATTTGGCTATTTTTATATAGTTTTATATAATTTTAAAGCAGCACATTAATGTTTTGCTCAAATAAATGTATCAAGCCCTAAAAGTAATGAAAATCAATTTTAAAGCACTTGAACGTTAAAATAACAGTTCTGTTCTGATGTATAACTATTTAAAAAGTATCATTTGTACAGAAACAAATACTGAAATGACTTATTCTTGTCACCGAAAAACGACATAACATTTGTATTTCACAATTATGTTTTTTTCTAATTCATGACCGAGTAGTTACTACAAGATAGATGTGGATTAGCATAAATTACAAATGTGATTACTACTGCCCAGTAATAAATTATTGATTGAAAGTAATAGAAACTAAAAATAAAAGCAATGCTAGGTATACATTACGTTATGCTTAAGGAAAAACAATGTGCTACATAGTTAAGATAATTGTTTCCTTTTCTTTTTTTTTTTTTTTTTTGAAGAAACGTCCGTTATGTTTGGTTTTACTACATAAGAGACATTTTCCGTCATTTGAAGCTAATTCCGTCACTTATTGTTATACTGTTGTCTTGAGATAGTACAATAATGAAGCTCGATGCAGTCGAAAACGTGATATAACAGACATCGTTAAAACTTTACTACGATGATGATAATGCACAGAAAAATAGCCGGCGTTTCCTTCCGGAATGCTTGGTTTTGACAATTTTTCTAATTAAAACATAAAAAAACCTCTTTTGTTATTGTCTCCAACTTATTATTTCCCTTATGAGCAGACCTTTCTTCCAACGAAGAAAGCATTCTGTCTCGTTTTCTGTTACATTCTAAAACATAATTTCTATTTGAAATATATTAAAACATTTTACCCGCTTGGAAATTCTAAGTCCTTCATTTTATTTTTTTACTTATTTATTCTGCTGCTGAGTTTTTTCAATAGCTACCATGCCAAAAGATTTTTTGGCATTGCAACTATTTAAACAACTGTCAAAGATTTTTGGCACAGCAAAAAATGGGCGACCTCTTCCCCTACACACATCTGTTTACTCTTTCCTTGAAATTTAGGTGTACAATTCATCTAGTCTTATATATTTTTCATTTCAGTGTAAGTAAACGTTAGAATTTGCTTTTGTTTGAATCTCATTTGTGATAGACGAGATCCAAGTCTCATGGTTTGATTTTCTCCAACTTTACTATTGAACAATTTAAAAACAATATACACATTTTTTTATTTCGTTTAACAATGTAATAATTGAATCGTTTAGAATCAAAACTCGATAAGTCAATTTTTTGTGAAAAATAATTCTATTTTAAAAACTATAAGTTTTGAAGCTTCTTTATCAATGGCTTAAAGGAAATAGATAAAAAACCACTAAATCTCATTGAAAAGTGAATATAAAGTTCGGGCTTTAAGATAAAACATATTAAGATCCAAAGTTCCGCCTTCGGAACTTTGGATTTAAAAAAAATGGAAACGGGTTTTGACTTCAAACGAATCAATTATTCTGTGGTTAAGGAAACTTCCGCAAGCTTTACAACAGTCCCAGTTAATCCGCTTGGCAACGAAATAGTTTTGCGGAAAACGTAACGCAAATATGCAACTAACTTCAACTTCAGAAATAAACCAACGACCGTGGTGATTCATTGCCTGGCATTGGCACTATTTTTACCCAATGCCATTCGCTTAACTTTAAATCTTTAGTTACGTTCTGCTAGGTATAAACTTGACTTTCAAACAGCACACCCTCTACGACTGCCTGTTGATGCCATGCACACAGCTGTTGCCAACGCGGCGAGAGAATAAAGCCACATTCACAGACATCCTGATACTGAAAAGAGGTCTCGGGTTTCCCAAAGGCACGAGGAGGCATTTTCTCGTTTGATGGCAAAGGGCCATTGGCAATTGTCCCGCCCTATTCAGAAACACCCACGCAGTGCAAACGAACATATTTCCTAGAAGAAACTTTTAACAGTTACAAGCAAATATTTACTACTCAAACGTGCGAGAAATGATGGCTTTGCCTCCTTTTGGGACACTTCCCGGAATAGTTAGTTCCGAGATTCTATTATTTCTTTTTCAACAGCTTTTGTTTACGGATGTGGAACGGTAAACAAGCATTTCGTAGGAAAAATAAATTTTTTCTGCATTTTTGCAACTTTTGTAGCTTGTTGAGAAAACAAAATTCAACTTTTTTTTTCAGGATGTTTACAAATGTATCTTTCAAAAGTTAACGAAGTCTTCTGTTTTGGTTGCTTTTATTGTGCAATTCTAAAAAAGCAGATT